>ML372885.1:0-197326 GCA_005239525.1 Nicotiana knightiana | reverse complement strand
TTTCGACGTATTTGCATCCTTTTAGCTCCGTTTCCATCTCCACTTCACCTACACATGAAATAAACTCCATTAAGCACATAACAAGTGTATTTTTATCATTAATGCGCATAAAATGTAAGGTATATCACATGTTAAACTATGCCATTTAGTCTCGCATCAAGGAGGCACCACTAACGGCAGACCGAGCTTCTTGCTATAGAACCACCTACATCCATATAAAAGATGTAGCGCCCCCGGCAAATGGGACGTTAGTACCATTGAATAGTACTAGCATGTATAGAAAAACTTTACTCTATGTAAAATTAAACAATACACATATAAGAGGCAGTTAAAGAAACCCAAACAAATATTGCACAGGGATACAGAGAATCACAAATGAGATTTTCACATTTTCTTATTTCAATTATTCCCTTGTTGCGGCGCGCAACCCGATCCCACCTTACAATCATATTCCACCCTTATTTCTTCTGTTGCAGCGTGAGACCCGATCCCATCTCACAATCACAATACACCCTTATTACTTCTGTTGCAGTGTGCAACCTGATCCCACCGTACAATTCTGTTGCGGCGTGCAACCCGATCCCACCTTACAATTATGTTACGGCGTGCAACCCCATCCCACCGTACAATCACATTTCACAGTAGCAATCACCAACAATTATATCACAAGGATCTTCATCATGAAGAACATAAGTTCATATCAACCAATAACTATGTGACATTAAGGCACAATGATCCTTACCAATAAGTAATTCATATATGGTGTTGCCACAATCATTTAACTCAATAAAATCAATCCATATTTACTTTCATCATTTTCTACATAGCCTTTAGCACTTTGACACGTTCGACATTGTAATTAATAACAACATCAACCAACAATTCAATCACAAAGATTCTCATCGTCAAGGATATTCATTCGTAACCACCAAGTAACCATATGAAATCAAGGCCACAATAATCTTTATCAAACAGTGAGTCATATACGGTATGCCATCAACATATAGCTCAATTAGTTTATCCCCGTTTCCTTTCCATTATTTACTACACAGTATTTAGCAATTAGATACATTCAACACTTTGATTCATTATCATTTCTTTCATTTTGCAGCACATTCTCTCATAACGATGTATTCAACATTTAACGAGCTTTGCACATGATAGAATAAGCACAAAGAATCACCTTTTCGCAAGCTCATAAAACATGGTAATCGACTAAGAAATTCAAAGAATGAAATCTTACACCTCGACACAACAGGGCAATCAATTCACATATGCTCAAGAAAGAATTTCACACCGAGTGCTCGGACACCAAGAAGATGACTCTACAAAGATTAAAGTTAGCCATACATATCTCGAGTTGGAATTTTCCCTTGAATTTTTTATCACTAATCACCGGACCATCTAGCACCGTCAATCTATTCCACAATGTGACATATTTCACTTAGAATTAGGAACCATAAACATAACTCGAACTCATTTAGGCATTTTATCGAACGATATGTGACCCCCTTAGATTACTAACCCCTTTTTAGGGAATAATCACTCAAACCCGTTTCCCTTTACTAGACTATGACTATTGGGTTACATGCATGCCAAATCCCTACCCCTATCTTCATGAACTCACTTAATCATGTTTCATTTTAACAAAAATATGGAAATTAAGGTTGATGGGGTAGAAGCTTACCTCTTATGGTGAAGAAAATGGTGTCCTACTTGATTAGTTCCAAGCTTGAATGATGAAGGAGGATCACTTTGATGAAGTTGGGACTTTCTCTCTCTAGAACTCTCTCTTCCCTCTCTCTATTTTGTTCAGAAAATCTTTAAAATGGAAGGGGGTAAGTGTTTTAATGAACTGGGGGTCGGGTATAAAATTATAATTTTTAACAGTCCCGAAACAGAAATGCGGTCAGGAATGCGATCGCATTCCTGCTATGTGGTCCGCATTCCTGTTGCATAAATGGCCCTCAAATGGGCCTAAAAGAAAAGGAGACTGCCCAGGTATGCAACCACTATGTGGTCCGCATACCTGTTATGCGATTGCATAGTGCGTCGCATAACTCCCTCCGCAAAAGTCAAGGTGCAAGAATGCGACAACTATGCAGCCCGCATTCGTGAAATGCAATTGCATTCTAGGTCGCATAGTTGTCCTCAAAATGGACAGCAAATTGTCCAGGTATGCGACCACTATGCGGTCCGCATACCTGATCTGCAATCGCATAGTGGACCGCAGACCTGCGCAAATCTGGAAAATTTTATCCTTCAAGTCCCGGGGTGCTTTTTACTCAAAAAGGGTCCATTTTAAGAATTTCTACATTTATAACAACACGGGGACCTATTTGGGCATTATTTTTAGCCATGAAATTTTACGGGTCTTTACATTCTCCCCCACTTAAAACCATTCGTCCTCGAATGAGGATCAGGGAATCACTTAGCTAAGAGAACACAAAACATGCCAACCCCCGAATTTTTACTAACTCCGATGTTTCCTGAAAATTTTGCCAGAGTTTCCTCTGTAATTTGGTCTATCTACCTGCCAGAGAGCCCCCGAAACACATTTTAACCAATTCCACACATTTTCAGTTACTGTATCAACTTGCACATAATCTGTTCATTTCAACAAGCTATATATAAGTCAATTACTTCCACAAGCCTCACGTATTTCGGTTAACTCCACAAATTTGCACATAATTCAACTATTACAATGAGTCGCACATAATTCAGCTAATCACAACAACATATACATTTATGGCAAAAATTTTGAGAAGTCACAATAGTAGGGTAATTAGGGGAGTGGAGTGTTCTTGCACAAAATTTAACACAATATATAATTGCTTAGGAATGACAACTTTCAAAACCACTACCGGACTTATTCAAACAAGTGGGGATATTTCTCTCTCTTTTCATTTTCCGCTTCCCACGTGGCTTCTTCGACTTGTTGACTTCGCCATAACACTTTAACAGAAGCAATCTTTTTGTTCCTCAATCTACGGACTTGCCTATCAAGAATAGCAACTGGGACCTCTTCATATGACAATCCTTCATTAATTTTAATCGTCTCAACCGGCACTATGGCGGATGGATCTCCAATCACCTTCTTCAACATGGACACATGAAACACTAGGTGCACTAATGACATCTCAGGGGGCAATTCCAGCCTATAAGCCACCTGTCCTATCCTTTGAGCAATCCTATATGGACCGACATACCTTGGGCCCAATTTCTGCTTTTTCCCCAACCGCATCACTCCTTTCATGGGAGACACCTTCAAGAATACCCAATCATCTACTTGAAACTCCAAATTCCTTCGACGAACGTCCTCATAGGATTTCTAACGACTCTAAGAAGTCTTCATCCTCTCCTGAATGACTTTAACTTTTTCCATCGTTTGGTGCATAAGATCCGGTCCTAGCAGTTTCGCCTCGCTAACCTCGAACCATCCAATCAGAGACCTACACCTCCTTATATACAATGCCTCAAATGGGGCCATCTGAATACTAGCATGGAAACTGTTATCATAAGAAAATTCTCTAAGCGGCAAGTGATCATCCCAGCTACCCTCGAAATCTAATACACAAGATCATAACATATCTTCAAGCGTCTGAATGGTCCGCTCTGCCTGCCCATCAGTCTGTGGGTGGAATGTTGTGTTGTGATTTACCTGCATACCTAAACCTTGCTGAAATTTCTTCCAAAAGTTAGCTGTGAACTGGGCCCCTCGATCCGAGATAATAGACGCCATGGAGCATGACTATTTCCTTGATGTATAACTGAGCATACGGTTATGCAGTATCAGTGGACTTGACTAGCAAGAAATGCGCCGACTTCGTGAACCAATCCACTATTACCCAAATTGAGTCGAACCTACGTGGAGTGTGGGTAACCCCACCACAAAGTCCATATTGATCATCTCCCATTTCCACATTAGTATTTCCATGAGTTGTGTCAACCCACCAGGCCTCTGATGCTTGGCCTTCACTTGCTGACAATTCGGACACCTAGCCACAAAGTCCGCCATACCCCTCTTCATACCATTCCACCAATAAATCCGTTTGAGAACATGATACATCTTCGTAGAAGCTGGGTGTACTGAATACCTGGAATTGTGAGCCTCTTCCATTACCATTTCTTGAAGATCATCCACGTCCGAAACATATAGCCTCTCGTGGCACTGCAAAACACCGCCATCCTTGTCAAGTGAAAATGTTGTATTCTTGTGATTCAGAATTGCTTCTCTCAACTGCACCAAAGCTGGATCCCTCAATTGCTTTCCTTTGACTTCCGCTACAAGCGAAGACTCCGCTCCGTTACGCACCACGATATTCCCTTCATCTGAGGCCGAAATACATACCCCCAGACTAGCCAACTTATAAACCTCCCAAGCCAAAAGCCTCTGACCTGCTTCCAGATGAGCCAAGCTACCCAAGGATTTCTGACTAAGAGCGTCGGCTACCACATTCCCCTTTCATGGAAGGTACAAAATATTCATATCATAATCCTTGAGCAATTCAAGCCACCTCCGCTGCCTTAAGTTCAACTCCTTTTGTTTGAATAAATATTGAAGACTCTTGTGGTCTATGAACACGTCCACATGGACCCCATAAAGATAATGCCGCCAGATCTTTAATGCAAACATCGCGAGCTCCAAATCATGCGTCAGATAATTCTTCTCGTGATTCTTGAGTTGCCTAGAAGCATACACTATAACCTTCCCGCACTGCATCAACACACACCCCAAACAAGCCCTTGAAGAATCATAATAAACCATAAATCCCTCTGTACCCTCTGGCAAAGCCAACACCGGTGCCGTAGTCAATCTCAATTTCAATTCCTGAAAACTCTTTCCACAAACATCGGACCACTGGAACTTAACTGCCTTCTGCGTCAGCTTAGTCAATGGGGAGGCGAGGGTAGAGAATCCCTCCACAAATCTTCGATAATAACCAGCCAAACACAAGAAACTACAAATCTTTGTCGGGGTCGTTGGCCTAGGCCAATCTTTTACCCCTGCCATCTTTTGGGGATCAACTCGAATCCCTTCCCTGGAAACAACATAGCCCAAAAAGGTGATTGATTCTAGCCAAAATTCACATTTCGAAAACTTTGCACACAATTGGTGTTGATGAAGAGTCTGCAGAACTGCCCTGAGGTAAGTAGCATGGTCTTCCTGACTTCGCCAATAAACAAGGATATCGTCAATGAAGACAATCACAAAGGAGTCAAGAAACGGTTTGAAAACCCGATTCATAAGATCCATAAAAGATGTTGGGGCGTTGGTTAGCCCAAAAGACATTACCAGAAATTCAAAGTGCCCATATCGAGTTCTGAAGGCAGTCTTAGGAATATCCTGCTCCCTGATCTTTAACTGGTGATACCTGGGCCGCAAATCAATCGTTGAGAAGAACTTAGCACCTTGAAACTGGTCGAACAAATCATATATCTGAGGCAATAGGTATTTGTTTTTAATGGTGACCTTGTTGAGCTGCCGATAATCAATGCACATCTGAAGCGATCTGTCTTTCTTCTTGACAAAAAGAACCGGTGCGCCCAACGGCGACACACTTGGCCATATGAAACCCTTTTCTAATAGATCTTTCAATTGCTCTTTTAACTCTCTCAATTCTGCTGGCGCCATTCAGTAAGGTGGAATAGATATTGGTTGCATATCTGGCAATACATAAATCCCGAAATCGATCTCTCTATCTGGTGGAATCCCAGGAAGCTCGTCCGGAAATACTTCAAGAAATTCATTCACAACAGGCACAGATTCGGGAGCAGGCACCTCAGAAGTGGTGTCCGCAACCCGGACCAAATGGTTGATGCACGCTTTTCTGATCATCTTTGAGGCTTTAAGGTAGGAAATAAGCCTACATCTTTGCACAACATTATTCCCCTCCCACTCAATAACTGATTCATTAGGAAACTCAAGCCTCATAATTCAGGTTCGGCAGTCGAGTTTAGAAAAGCACGAATAGAGCCAATCCATCCCCATAATTACATCAAAATCTACCATTTCTAACTCAATAAGATCGGTCGTGGTATCCCGACCATGCACCGTGAAAACACAATTCCTATAGACTCGCACGTCCATAATAGAATCACCAACCGGAGTCGACACAGAGAACGGCTCGTGAAGCTGTTCGGGTTCTATCCAAAAACTTGAAGCAATAAATGGAGTAACATATGACAAAGAAGACTCGGGATCAATAAGAGCATAAGCATCATGTGACTGAACAGTCAGAATACCTGAGACAACATCTGGAGAAGCCTCCGCACTCTGGCGACCACTCAAAGCATAGAACCAACTGGGTCCCCCTCGACCCCGTGCTCCACCCCTAGCTGCATCGTGCCCTGCAGGAGCTGGATGATGTGTTGAAGATGTAGCGGCTGAAGAACTGGATGGCTGAGCAGTGCCCTTACCCGTGCCCATATGGGGTGCACGACAGTCTCACTGAACGTGGCCTCTCACTCCACACCTATAGAACACTGGTATGTCCAAGTAACAGTGCTCAAAATGAAACCTCCCACACTTAGGGCATGGGGCCCTCCGCTGCTGCTGGAAGCTCCCACCTGAACGACCCGACTGATGGAACCCCCTGCTGTCTGAACCTAGTCCAACGTGACCTCCCTGCTGTTAATTGTGCCCTGGTGGCGACGCAGTGGCTGGGGACTGAGCATAGGACTGTGATGGCCCTGATGACCCTCTCCCAAGGACTGATGTCCTTCCTCCGACTGAATTCCCAGGGTTGCCTGCTGAACGGGCCCTACTACTAATCTCCCTCTCCATTTGTTTCTTTAATTTTCGAGCCTCCGTAGCCTGGGCAAATCCCACAATATTCCCCTAGTTCATATCTGAATGCAGAGCAGCTGTAGCAGCTTCATTAATAACCAAGGGACCAAGGCCCTGAACAAACCGACGAACTCTAGCCTCCATAGTAGGCACCATGTGAACAACATATTTGGACAAGCGCACAAACTCCATATGATACTCCGATACACTCATGTTGCCCTGCTTAAGGGCCTCAAAGTCTGTAGTGCGGGCTACCATAATCTCGGCAGGTAAGAAATGATCCATAAAGGCATCCAGAAACTCCCTACCTCACCGGAGGGCTCCCCTCTCCACGGGAACTCTCCCACATTTCAAACCACGAATATGCCGCTCCCTTCAGACGATAGGAAGCCAACTCAACCCCCTTTGTCTTAGTATCCCTCATAACTTGGAGGGTCTTGCACATCTCATCAATGAACTCCTGAGGATGAGCCTGTGTGTCGGTGCCTGTGAACTCTGGAGGGGCTAACCGCAGAAACTGGTTGACCCTGGAACCTGAAGAATCCCCTTGCTCGCTAGAGGATGCAGGGGCAGCATGTGATCTTTGGGCCTGGGAGACCACTAGCTGAGTCAACATCTGAATAGCTCCCCTGAGGTCCCCATCAAAAATACCGGGACCAGAAGCTGGGACTGAGGAAGGATCAGGAACATCAGCGGGAGGGACTGTAGCACCCTCTGCTGGAGCAGGAATAGGAATATCCTGGTCGGGTATGGAAGAGTCAGGAAGATTTAGGGTCGGGGAATCATTCTCACCCGCACCATCAGATAAAGGATTCACGGCCACTCCTGGGGTGGCATTGGCCTTTGGGCCGAGTCAGGCTCTCTTCTTGGGTGCCATTTACTGAAAATTGGAACAATGCACGAGTTAGAGATATACAACCTCACCTCTCACCCCATCGCACGATATAGAATAGTAACAAAAGGGTACTTTCATAAATGTCCATGCAGCCCCCTAATTATAGATGTGGTCGAGAACACACCGATAAGAAGGGCTCTAATAGACACGGCTCCGAGACATCCTGGGACACTTTTAGAACCTTAGGCTCTGATACCAAGTTTGTCACGCCCCAAAACCGAGGGACGAGACCGACACATAACCGAATAATTTCGGTCAAATGGACCTGGATTGCCTTTCCCACCCAACGCGTTACCCCGTGCACAATATAAAATTTATAATGAATTTACAACCAAATTTCCATTTACCTCTTTTAAAACATCAACATTTGATAGTCCCAAAATATACAAACTAAGCACAACATTTCCGACACTGAACCAAGATTACGAATAATTACAACTACTACCCAAAATACATACAACCCACACGGTGTTTATGGAGCCTCTAAGAGTACTAGGAGTTTACATAGACTTGCCGGTAACAAGGACCTGGCTATACCTTTTACAACATAAGAAAAAGAGAATGATATGGTCCACCCACGGTCCCGAGAGGAAATGGGGCTCACCAGAACTGCTGAAATGATGAAGAGGAGGCACCACTAACGGCGGACCGAGCTACCTGCTATAGAACCACCTACATCCATATAAAAGATGTAGCGCCCCCGGCAAAAGGGACGTTAGTACCATTGAATAATACTAGCATGTATAGACAAACTTTACTCTATGTAAAATCAAACAATACACATATAAGAAGCAGTTAAATCAACCCAAACAAATATTGCATAGAGATACAGAGAATCACAAATGAGGTTTTCATATTTTCTTATTTCAATTGTTCCCTTGTTGCGGCACGCAACCCGATCCCACCTTACAATCATATTCCACCCTTATTTCTTATGTTGCAGCGTGAAACTCGATCCCATCTCACAATCACATTACACCCTTATTACTTCTGTTGCGGCGTGCAACCCGATCCCACCGTACAATTCTGTTGCGGCGTGCAACCCGATCCCACCTTACAATTTTGTTGCAGCGTGCAACCCGATCCCACTATACAATCACATTTCACAGCAGCAATCACCAACAATTATATCACACGGATCTTCATCATGAAGAACATAAAATCATATCAACCAATAACTATGTGAAATCAAGGCACAATGATCCTTACCAATCAATAATTCATATATGGTGTTGACACAATCATTTAACTCAATAAAATCAATCCATATTTACTTTCATCATTTGCTACATAGCCTTTAGCACTTTGATACGTTCGACAATGTAAGTAATAGCAACATCAACCAACAATTGAATCACAAAATTCTCATCATCAAGGATATTCATTCGTAACCACCAAGTAACCATATGAAATCAAGGCCACAATAATCTTTATCAAACAGTGAGTCATATACGGTATGCCATCAACATATAGCTCAATTAGTTTATCCCCGTTTCCTTTCCATTTTTTACTACATAGCATTTAGCACTTAGATATATTCAACACTTTGATTCATTATCATTTCTTTCATTTTGTAGCACATCCTCTCATAACGATGTATTTAAACATTTAACGAGCTTTGCACATGATAGAATAAGCACAAAGAATCACCTTTTCGTAAGCTCATATAACATGGTAATCGGCTAAGAAATTCAAAGAACGAACTCTTACACCTCGACACAGCAGGGCAATCAATTCACATATGCTCAAGAAAGAATTTCACATCGAGTGCTTGGACACCAACAAGATGACTCTACAAAGATTAAAGTTAGCCATACATACCTCGAGTTGGAATTTTCCCTTTAAATTTTTTATCACAAATCACCGGACCGTAGCACAGTCAATCTATTCCACAATGTGACATATTTCACTTAGAATTAGGAACCATAAACATAACTCGAACTCATTTAGGCATTTTATCGAACGATATGTGACCCCCTTATATTACTAACCCCCTTTTAGGGAATAATCACCCAAACCCATTTCCCTTTACTAGACTATGACTAGTGGGTTACATACATGCAAAATACCTACCCCCATCTTCATGAACTCACCTAACCATGTTTCATTTTAACAAAAATCTGGAAATTAAGGTTGATGGGGTAGAAACTTAACTCTTATGATGAAGTTGGGACTTTCTCTCTCTAGAACTGTCTCTTCCCTCTCTCTATTTTTTTCAGAAAATCTTTAAAATGGAAGGCGGTAAGTGTTTTAATGAACTGGGGGTCGGGTATAAAATTAGAATTTTTAACAGTCCAGAAACAGAAATGCGGTCAAGAATGCGATCGCATTCCTGCTATGCGATCCGCATTCCTGTCGCATAAATGGCCCTTAAATGGGCCAAAAGGAAAAGCAGATTGCCCAGGTATACGACCACTATGCAGTCCGCATACCTGTTATACGATCGCATAGTGTGTCGCATAACTCCCTCCGTAAAATTTAGGGTGCAAGAATGCGACAACTATGCGGCCCTCATTCGTGAAATGCGATCGCATTCTAGGCCACATAGCTTTCACCAAAATGGACAGCAAACTGTCCAGGTATGCGACCACTATGTGGTTCGCATACTTGATCTGCGATCGCATAGTGGACAGCAGACCTGCGCAAATCTGGAAAATTTTATCCTTTAAGTCACGGGGTACTTTACTCAAAAAGGGTCCGTTTTAAGAATATCTACAGTTATAATAACACGGGGACCTATTTGGGAATTATTTTTAGCCATGAAATTTTACAGGTCTTTACAAATCAAGCCTTCAAAGGAAGATTATGTCACGCTTGAAAATTCGTACAGCTATCAAATCACGTCGTCAAAGGAAAGCCATTTACACCTACTATGATTCAAGGATTAGCCATTGTGAAGCTCTACATTTATTCTTGGAAAGAATCGTCAACCGAAATTCATTCCGAGGATCAATGTCTTTCGGTTCCAATCTCTCAAGATCTGTATCAATCATGATTCAATGCAGATCTTCACTCAAGATATATTTATAGTTGAAGATCAAGAAGAAAAACACATATTTTCGTCTAACCAACCTCAATGGTGAGAAATTATCCTAGACTTCGCATGAGTGTGGTGATACTAGGCATATTTTCACCACCCAAAACCGAGGGACGAGGCCGGCGCCTAACCAGGTGATTCCGGTCAAGCGGACATGGATTGTCTTTCCTACCCAACGCGTTACTCCGTGTGCACAATATACAAATTTATAAATGACATAGCAAATGGAATCAAGGTATGAATTTACAACATAAATTCCATTTTCCTCTTTTAAAGCTTCAATCATTTGATAACCCCAAAATTATACAAACTAAACACAACATTTCCATCACGGGACCACGATTTCGAATAATTACAACTACTACCCAAAATATATACAACCCACACAGTGTCTACGGAGCCTCTAAAGATACGGAGAAGAGTATATGGATTTGCGGGCAACAAGGCCCCGGCTATACCTTAAAGGGACAAAACATACAAAAGAAGATAGCATAGACTACACACGACCCCGAAAGGAAGTGGGGCTCACCAGAACTGCTGAGGAGATGAAAGGGAGGCACCACTATCGGCGGACTGAGCTACCTGCTATAGAACCACCTATATCCATATAAAACATGTAGCGCCCCCGGCAAAAGGGACGTTTGTACCATGGAATAGTACTAGTATGTATGGACAAACTTTACTACAAGTAAAATCAAAATAGTGCACAGATAGGAGCCAGTCAAAGAAACCAAACAATTATTGCACAGAGATACAGAGAATCACAAATGAGGTTTTCACAGTTTCATATTTCAATTTTTCTCCTGTTGCGGCGCGCCGCCCGATCCCACCGTATAATCATATTCCACCCTTATTTCTTCTGATCATTCCACCCTTATTTCTTTTGGTGCAGCGCGCAACCCGATCCCACCGTACAATCACATTACACCCTTATTACGTCTCAATATTCCGCCCTTATTTCTTCTGCCCTTATTTCTTCTGTTGCGGCGCGTAACCCGATCCCACCGGACATCATTTAAATAGCAACAACACTCAACAATTCAATCACAAGGATTTCTATCATCAAGAGTATAAATTCATAACAACCGAACAACCATGTGAAATCAAAGGCACAATAATCTCTACCAAGCAGTGAGTCATGTATGGTACGCAATAACCATTTAGATCAATCAAATCAATTCACTTTTTCTTCCCATCATTTACTACACAGCCATTAACACTTGGATATATTCAACAATTGAGTTCATTACCATTTTCATTCATTTGGTATCACTTTCTTTCATATCAATAAGTTCAAGCATATAACGAGTCTTGCACATGACATGGTAAGCACAAAGAATCACATTTCACAATCTCAAGTAGCATGGTGACATGCAAATCAACTAAGGCATTCAGAGATCATAATTCGTCATCTCATCACAATATGACAATCGATTCAAATACAATCAAGCCAGGAATTCATACCTAATGCTCGGACCCTAACAAGGAAACTCTACAAAGATTAAAGTTAGCCATACATACCTCGAGTCGGAATTCCCCTTTAATATCTATTCTCAAACAATCGGACCTGCTAACGCCTTAAATCTAATTTACAAGATGACATGATTAGAACTAGAATTTAGAAATCATGAATTCATTTGGGAATTTTATCAAACACTATGTGGTCCCTTAGATTAACTAAACCTTTTTTCTAGTGAGAATTTCTCTAACTTACTTCCCTTACTAGATTATGGTAAGTTAATCACATGCATGCAAGGTCTTAACTTTTATCTTCAAGAACCACCTAGGTGTGTTTTGTTTTAACTAGAATCCGAGAATTTAAGGAAAATGGGGTGAGAACTTTACCTCTTATGGTGAAGAAGACAATGACTACTCGAAGATTTCCAGGACTGAGTAGAAATGGAGGACCAATTTGGTGGTGGAGATGGCTTTCTCTCACTACACTCACTCTCCCTTCTCTCTATTTTAGTCAGATCGACGTTAAAATAAAAGGGGTAGGTTTTTTATAAGACTGGGGGTCGGGTATAAAATTTAGAAATTAGAAGCCCCGAGTAGGGAATGCGGTCAGGAATGCGATTGCATTCCTAATACGCGATCTGCATTCTTGTCGCATACATGGCCCTCAGCTGAGCCAAAAAGAAAACAGGCTGCCCAAGTATGGGACCACTATGCGGTCTGCATACCTGATCTGCAATCGCATAGTGGACCGCAGATCCGCACAATTTTGTAAAATTTTATCTTTTAAGTCCCGGGTTACTTTTTACTTCAAAAAGGTCCGTTTTTAAGAATTCCTACAGTTATAACAACATGGGGACCTACCCGGGCATCTTATTTAGTTAAAAAATTTTACGGGTCTTTACATCGTCCCCCACTTAGAATCATTCATCCTCGAATAATGATCGGGAATCACTAGGCTATGAAAACATGACTTGCCATCACCCAATTCTCACTAACTCCGATATTTTCTGAAAATTTCTCCAGAGTTTCCTCTGTAATTAGGCCTATCTACCTGCCAGAGAGCCCTCGAAACATATTTTTTTTACCAATTCCACACAGTTTCAGTTACTTCATCAACTTACACATAATTCGATTTATCTCAACAAGTTGTATATATTCAATTATTCCAACAAGATACATATAGTTCAGTTAACACCACAAATTTGCAGATAATTCAACTATTACAATGAGTTGCACATAATTCAGCTATTTCGAGCATTTGCATCTGATCCAGCTATTCACAACATCTACAAATGTGGCACAAAGTTGAGAAATTTACAATAGCAGGATAATTAAGGGGTGGGGTATTCTTGCACAAAATTTGACACCAATGTGTAATTTCTTAGAGATGGAAACTTTCAAGACCACTACTGGACTTATTCAAACAAATGGGGATATTTCTCTTTCATTTCATTTTCCGCTTCCCTCGTGGCTTCTTCGACTTGTTGACTCCGCCATAACACTCTGACCAAAGCAATCTCTTTGTTTCTCAACCTACGAACTTGCCTATCAAGAATATCAACCGGAATCTCTTCATATGACAACTCTTCATTAATTTCAATGGCCTCAACCGGAACGATGGAAGATGGATCTCCAATTACCTTCTTCAGCATGGACATGAAACACCGGGTGCACTAATGACATCTCAGGGGGTAATTCCAGCCTATACGCCACATGTCCTATCCTTCGAGCAATCCTATATGGCCCGACATACCTTGGGCTTAGTTTACCTTTCTTCCCAACCCGCATCACTCCCTTCATGGGAGACACCTTCAACAATACCCAATCATCTACTTGAAACTCCAAATCTCTTCGACGAATGTCTGCATAGGATTTATGACGACTTTGAGAAGTCGTCATCCTCTCCCGAATGACTCTAACTTTTTCCATAGCTTGGTGAACAAGATCCGGTCCTAGCAGTTCCGCCTCTCCAACCTCGAACCATCCAATCGGTGACCTACACCTCCTTCCGTATAATGCGTCAAATAGGGCCATTTGAATACTAGCATGGAAACTGTTATTGTAAGAAAAATCTATAAGCGGCAAGTGATCATCCCAGCTACCCTTAAAATCAAGTACGCAAGCTCGTAACATGTCTTCAAGCATCTGAATAGTCCCCTCTGCTTGCCCATCAGTCTGCGGGTGGAATGTTGTGCTGAGATTTACCTGCGTACCCAACCCTTGCTGAAATTTCTTCCAAAAGTTAGCTGTGAATTGGGCCCCTCGATCCGAGATAATAGATACTGGAGTGCTATGGAGCCTGACTATTTCCTTGATATAAGGTTGAGCATACTGTTCTGCAGTATCGGTGGACTTGACTGGCAAGAAATGCGCCAACTTCGTAAGCCAATCCACTATCACCCAAATTGAGTCGAACCTACGGGGAGTGCGGGGTAACCCCACCACAAAGTCCATATTGATCATCTCCCATTTCCACGTCGGTATTTCCATAAGCTGCGTCAACCCACCATGCGTCTGATGCTCGGCCTTCACTTGTTGACAATTTGGGCACCTATCCACAAAGTCCGCCACACCCTTCTTCATATCAGTCCACCATTAAATCTCCTTGAGATCGTGATATATTTTCGTAGAACCTGGGTTTACGGAATACCTGGAATTGAGAGCTTCCGCCATTACCCTCTCCCGAAGATTATCCACATCCGGAACACATAACCTCCCTTGGTACCGCAAAACACCATCATCATTTCCGAGTGAAAATGATGTAGTCTTGTGATGCAAAATTTCTTCCCTCAACTGTGCCAAAGATGGATCCCTGAATTTCTTTCCCTTGACTTCCGCTGCAAATGAAGACTCCGCTCCATTACGCACCACAACATTCCCTTCGTCTGAGGCCGAAAGACAGACCCCCAAACTGGCTGACTGATAACCTCCCAAGTCAAAGGTCTCTGACCTACTTCCAAATGAGCCAAGTTACCCATGTATTTCCGACTAAGAGCGTCGGCTACCACATCCACCTTTCCCGGATGGTAAAAAATATCCATATCATAATCCTTGAGAAATTCTAACCACCTCCGCTGCTTTAACTTCAACTCCTTCTGTTTGAATAAATACTGAAGACTCTTGTGGTCTGTGAACACGTCCACATGGACCCCATAAAGATAATGCCTCTAGATCTTCAATGCAAACACAACCTCTGCGGGCTCCAAATCATGCGTTGGGTAATTCTTCTCGTGATTCTTGAGCTTCCTAGAAGCATACGCTATTACCTTACCACATTGCATCAATACACAACCCAAACCAACCCTTGAAGCATCACAATACACCACAAACCCTTCTTAACCTTCTGGCAAGGTCACCACTGGCGCCGAAGTCAATATTGATTTCAATTCTTGAAAACTCTTCTCACAAAGATCGGACCACTAAAACTTAACCGCTTTACGTCAACTTAGTCAATGGGGAGGCGAGAGTAGAGAATCCCTCCACGAACCTCCGATAATATCCAGCTAAACCTAAGTAACTGCGGATCTTCGTCGGGTTCGTTGGCCTAAGCCAATCCTTCACTGCTACAATCTTTTGGGGATCAACCTGAATCCCTTCCCTAGAAACAACATGGCCCAAAAAGGTGACTGATTCTAGCCAAAACTCACATTTTGAGAACTTTGCATACAACTGGTGCTGATGAAGAGTCTGCAGAACTGCCCTGAGGTGATTAGCATGATCGTCCTGACTCCACGAATAAACAAGGATATCGTCGATGAAGACTATCACGAAAGAGTCAAGAAACGGCGTGAAAACCCGATCCATAAGATCCATAAAAGCTGCTGGGGCATTGGTTAGCCCAAAAGACATCACCAAGAATTTGAAGTTCCCATAATGAGTCCTGAAGGAGGTCTTTGGAATATCCTGCTCCCTGATCTTCAACTGGTGATACTCGGACCGTAAATCAATTTTATAGAAGAACCTAGCACCTTGCAACTGGTCAAACAAATCATCTATCCGAGGCAGATGGGTATTTGTTTTTGATGGTGACCTTGTTGAGCTGCCGATAATCAATACACATCCGAAGTGATCCATCTTTCTTTCTGACAAAAAGAACCGGTGCGCCCCAAGGCGACACACTGGGCCTAATGAAACCTTTTTTCCAATAAATCTTTCGATTGCTCATTTAACTCTCTCAATTCTACCGGCGCCATTCTGTAGGGTGGAATAGATATTGGTTGCGTATCTGGCAATACATCGATCCTGAAAGCGATCTCTCTATCTGGTGGAATCCCACGAAGCTCATCCAGAAATACTTCAAGAAATTCATTCACAACGGGCACGGATTCAGGAGCAGGCACCTCTGAAGTGGTGTCCGCAACCCGGACCAAATGATAGATGCACCTCTTCCTAATCATCTTTGAGGCCTTAAGGTAGGAAATAAACCTACCTCTAGGCACAATATTATTCCCCTCCCACTCGATAACTGGTTCATTAGAAAAATCGAGCCTCATAATTTTGGTTCGGCAGTCGAGTTTAGCAAAGCATGAATAGAGCCAATACATCCCCATAATTACATCAAAATCTACCATTCCCAACTCAACAAAATCGGCCGTGGTATCCCGACCACGCACCGTGATAACACAATTCCTATAGACTCGCACGACCGTAATAGAATCACTAACCGGAGTCGACACAGAGAATGGCTCGAGAAGCTGTTCTGATTCTATCCCAAAACATAAAGTGATAAATGGAGTAACATATGACAAAGAGGATCCGGGATCAATAAGAGAATAAACATCATGTGATTGAACAGTCAGAATACCTGTGACAACATCTAGAGAATCCTCCGCACTCTGGCGACCACTAAAAGCATAGAACCGACTGGGTCAACCTTGACCCCGTGCTCCACCCCTAGTTGCACCGCACCCTGCTGGAGCTGGAGGGCCGCAGGCTGGAGGGCGTGCGAAACATGTAGCAGCTGAAGAACTGGATGGTTGAGCAGTGCCCCTACCCGTGCCCTGACTAGGTTCATTGCAATCTCGTTGAACATGGCCTCTCACTCTGCATCTATAGCATACCGGTATGTCCAAGTAACAAAGATCAGAATGAAACCTCCCACACTTAGGGCATGGGGCCCTCTGCTGCTGTCGGAACCTCCTACCTGAACGACCCGACTGATGGGACCTCCTGCTATCTGAACCTGGTCCACAACAACCTCCCTACTGATAAATGTGCCCTGATGGCGGTGCACTGGCTAAGGATTGAGCATAGGACTGAGATGGCCCTGATGACCCCTCTCCCAAGGGTTGGTCTCCCACCTCCCACTGAACTCCCAGGGTTGCCCGCTGACCGAGCCCTACTACTACTCTCTCTCTCCATCCGTATCTTCAATTTCCGAGCCTCCGTAGCCTTGAGGAATCCCATAATCTTTCCATAGTTCATATATGAGGCCAAAGCAGATGTAGCAGCCTCATTGATAACCAAGGGACCAAGGCCCTGAACAAATCAACAAACCCTAGCCTCCATAGTATACAGCATATGAACAACATATTTGGACAAGTGCACAAACTCCATATGATACTCCCACACGCTCTTATTTCCCTACTTAAGGACCTCAAACTCTGTAGCACGGGCTACCATAATCTCAGCAGGCAAGAAATGATCCATAAAGGCATCTACAAACTCATCCGACCTCGCCGGGGGCTCCCCTCTCCAAGGGAACTATCCCACATCTCGAACCACGAATATGCCGCTCCTTTCAGACGATAGGAAGCCAACTCAACCCCCTCTGTCTCAGTATCCCTCATAACCCGGAGGGTCTTGTACATATCATCAATGATTTCCTGAGGATCAGCCTCTCGTTCAGCGCCTGTGAACTCTGGTGGGGCTAACCGTAGAAACTGGTTGACTTTGGAACTTGAAGAATCCCCTAGCTCGCTAGAGGACGCAGGGGCAACATTTGATCTTTGGGGCTGGGAGGCCACTAGCTGAGTCAACATCTGGATAGCTCCCCTGAGGTCCCCATCAAAAATACCAGGACCGGAAGCTGGAGCTGGAGGTGGGTCAGGAATATCAGCGGGAGGGATTTCAGCACCTTCCGCTCGAGCAGTTTACTGAAAATTGGAACAGTGCACGAGTTAGAGATAGACAACCTCACCTTTCACCACATCGCACGATATAGAATAGCAATAAAAGGGTACTTTCCAAAATGTCCATGCAACCCCTAATCATAGATGTGGTCGACAACACACCGATAGAAGGGCTCTACTAGACACGGCTCCGAGACACCCTAGGACACTTTTAAAACCTGAGGCTCTGATACCAAGTTTTTCACGACCCAAAATCGAGGAATGATACTGGTGCCTAACCGAATGATTCCGTCAAGCGGACCTGGATTTCTTTTCCTACCCAACGCATTACCCCCTGTGCACAATATACAAATTTATAAATGACATAGCAAATGGAATCAAGGTATGAATTTGCAACATAATTTCCATTTTCCTCTTTTAAAGCTTCAATCATTTGATAACCCCAAAATTATACAAACTAAACAAAACATTTCCATCACAGGACCACGATTTCGAATAATTACAACTACTACCCAAAATATATACAACCCACATAGTGTCTGCGGAGCCTCTAAAGATACGGAGAAGAGTATATGGATTTTCCGGCAACAAGGCCCCGACTATACCTTAAAGGGACAAAATATACAAAAGAAGATAACATAGACTACACACGGCCCCGAAAGGAAGTAGGGCTCACCAGAAGTGCTGAAGAGATGAGAGGGAGGCACCACTATCGATGGACTGAGCTACCTACTATAGAACCACCTACATCCATATAAAAGATGTAGCGCCCCCGGCAAAAGGGACATTAGTACCATGGAATAGTACTAGTATGTATGGAAAAACTTTACTCTAAGTAAAATCAAAATAGTGCACAGATAGGAGGCAGTCAAAGAAACCAAAAAATTATTGCACAGAGATACAGAGAATCACAAATGAGGTTTTCACATTTTCATATTTCAATTGTTCTCCTGTTGCAGCACGCAACCTGATCCCACCTTAAAATCATATTCCACCCTTATTTATTCTCACCATTCCACCCTTATTTCTTCTGTTGCGTTACACAACCCGATCCCACCGTAAAATCACATTACACCCTTATTACTTCTCAACATTCTGCCTTTATTTCATTTGCCCTTATATCTTCTGTTGCGGCGTGCAACCCGATCCCACCGAACATCATTTAAATATCAACAACACTCAACAATTCAATCACAAGGATTTCTATCATCAGGAGTATAAATTCATAACAACCGAACAACCATATGAATTCAAAGGCACAATAATCTCTACTAAGCAGTGAGTCATGTATGGTACGCCATAACCATTTAGATCAGTCAAATCAATTCACTTTTCTTTCCCATTATTTACTACATAGCCCTTAATACTTGGATACATTCAACAATTGAGTTCATTACCATTTTCATTCATTTAGTATCACTTTCTTTCTTATCGATAAGTTCAAGTAACGAGTCTTTCACATGACAGGGTAAGCACAAAGAATCACATTTCACAATCTCAAATAGCATGATGACATGAAAATCAACTAAGGCATTCAAAGAACATGATTCGTCATCTCATCACAATAGGACAATCGATTCAAACACAATCAAGCCACGAATTCATACCGAATGCTCGGACCCTAACAAGGCGACTCTACAAAGATTAAAGTTAGCCATATATACCTCGAGTCGAAATTCCCCAATAATATCTATTCTAAAACCACCGGACCTGCTAACGCCTTCAGTCTAATTTACAAGATGACATGATTAGACTTAGAATTTAGAAATCATGAACTCATTTGGGCATTTTATCAAACACTATGTGATCCCTTAGATTAACTAAACCTTTTTTCTAGTGAGAATTTCTCTAACTTACTTCCTTTACTAGATTATGGTAAGTTAATCACATGCATGCAAGGTCTAAACTTATATTTCAAGAACCACCTAGGTGTGTTCCGTTTTAACTAGAATCCGAGAATTTAAGGAAAATGGGGTGAGAACTTTACCTCTTATGGTGAAGAAGACACCGACTACTCGAGGATTTCCAGGCCTAAGTAGAAATGGAGGACCAATTTGGTGGAAGAGATGGATTTCTCTCACTAAACTCACTCTCCCTTCTCTCTATTTTAGTCAGATAGACGTTAAAATAAACGGGGTAGGTGTTTTATAAAACTGGGGGTCGGGTATAAAATTTAGAAATTAGAAGCCCCAAAGTAGGGAATGCGGTCAGGAATGTGATCGCATTCCTAAAATGCGGTCCGCATTCCTGTCACATACATGGCCCTCGGCCTGAGCCAAAAAGAAAACAGGCTTCCAAGGTATGCGACCACTATGCGGTCCGCATACCTGATCTGTGATCGCATAGTGGACTGCAGATCCGCACAATTCTGGAAAATTTTATCTTTTAAGTCCCGGGGTACTTTTTACTTCAAAAAGGTCTGTTTTTAAGAACCCCTACAGTTATAACAACATGGGGACCTACCCGGACATCTTATTTAATTAAGAAATTTTACGATTCTTTACACATATGGTGAGAGATTGTCTTAGACTTTGCATGATTGTACCTCAGCAGGGTACTCAAGCTATGATTTTTTCTCCAGATACTAATACACCTACATAGCTGGCTAGAGGTGGGGAGCGGGCTGGTAGAGGTTTTCCTAAAGGGGGAGGATAGGCTTGTTGCTATGCTTTCCCCAATAGGACTAAGACAATCACATCATATGTAGTTATTACAGATATTGTTCTGGTTATTATAGAGATGCTTCAGTTTTATTTGATCCGGGTTCTTATTATTTGTATGTGTCATCCTACTTTGCTTCATATTTGGGTATGTCTCATGATTATTTGGCTACTCATGCTTATATGTCTTCACTAGTTGGAGATTTTATTGTGGTGAAAAGTGTCTCCCGTTCTTTTGTGATTCTATTGGAGCATATTAGACAAGAGTTGATATTTTGTTACTTAATATGATGGACTTTGATGTAATTTTGGATATAGATTGGCTATCTTCGTACCATGATATTCTTGATTGTCACACTAAGACCATGACATTGGCTATGTGGGGGATGCCGAGGTTGCAATTGAGGCATTTCACTTAGCCATATTCCTAGTAGGATGGTCTCTTTTCTGAAGCCTCAACGGATGGCTAAGAAGGGGTGCTTGGCGTATTTAGCTTTGTTAGATATGTCAATACTGATACTACTATGGCTAATCCAGTCCCTATTGTGAGAGAGTTTCTAGTTGTGTTCCCTACAGACCTATCGGGCATGCCATCCGATAGGGATATTCATTTTGGTATTGACTTGGCACCGTGCACTCAGCCCATATCTATTCCACCGTATCGCATTGCTCCATCAGAGTTGAAGGAATTGAATGAATAGTTGCAGGAATTGCTATATAATGGCTTCATCAGCCCGAGTATTTTACCTTAGGGGGCACCACTATTGTTTGTTAAGAATAAATATGGTTCTATGAGAATATGCATTGACTACAGGCAATTGAACAAGGTTACCATCAAGAATAAGTATCCACTTTCGCGCATTGATGATATATTTGATCAGCTTCAGGGTGCTAGGGTGTTCTACAAGATTGAATTAAGATCGGGGTGTTAGATCTAAGTTTCAATGATGAAAAATAATAATATTCTTATTGTAGATATCCAGGGTCAAGCAGTACTCACGACAAGAAGCAAGGTGTAAAGAAAAGAAGTGAAGACTATCAAATGAAGCAATTGAAGGTCTAAATCAGTAGATGATCATGTCTAACGGAAGACTGACCAGGAACGCAATCCATGATTTCCAGGAAGAAAGGTCCATATCAGCATAAGATCATCAAACTAAAACCTTTCTTGGATTATCAATCAATCCTTCGAAGGAAGATTATGTCACGCCTTAAAATCCGTACAGCTATCAAATCACTTCGTCAAAGGAAAGACATTTAGACCTACTATATTCAAGAATTAGCGGTTGTGAAGCTCTACATTATTCTTGGAAAGAATCGTCAACCAAAATTCATTCCAAGGATCAATTTCTTTGGGTTACAATCTCTCAAGATCTGTATCAATCATGATTCAATGCAGATCTGCACTCAAGATATATTTATAGTTGAAGACCAAGAAAAAAAACATATTTTCGTCTAACCAACCTCAATGGTGAGAGATTGTCCTAGACTTCGCATGAGTGTGGTGATACTAGGCATATGGTGAGAGATTTTCCTAGACTTCGCATGAGTGTACCTCAGCAGGGTACTCAGGCTATGATTTTCGCTCCAGATACTAATCCACCTACATAGCTGGCTAGAGGTGGGGGACGGGCGGGTAGAGGTTTTCCTAGAGGGGGAGGCTAGGCTTGTTTTTATGCTTTCCCTAGTAGGACTGAGGCAATCGCATCATATGCCGTTATTATAGATATTGTTCTGGTTATTATAGAGATGCTTCAGTTTTATTTGATACGGGTTCTACTTATTCGTATGTGTCATCCTACTTTGCTTCATATTTGGGTATGTCTCGTGATTTTTTTCTACTCATGTTTATATTTCTTCACCAGTTGGAGATTTTATTGTGGTGGAAAGTGTCTACCGTTCTTTTGTGATTCTACTGGAGGATATTAGACAAGAGTTGGTCTTTTGTTTCTTAGTATGATGGACTTTGATGTGATTTTGGGTATGGATTAGCTATCTTCATACCATGATATTCTTGATTGTCACACTATGACCATGACGTTGGCTATGTCGAGGTTGTTGAGGTTGCAATTGAGGCGTTCAATTAGCCATATTCCTAGTCGGATGGTCTCTTTCCTGAAGCCTCAATGGATGGTTAAGAAGGGGTGCTTGGCATACTTGGCGTACTTGGTCTTTGTTAGATATGTCAATACTAATACTACTATGGCTAATTCAATCCCTGTAGTGAGAGAGTTTCTAGTTATGGTCCCTACAGACCTATCGGGCATGCCATTCGATAGGGATACTGATTTTGGTATTGACTTGGCACTGTGCACTCAGCCCATATCCATTCCACCATATCGCATGGTTCCATCAGAGTTGAAGGAATTAAATGAACAGTTTCAAGATTGCTATATAAAGGCTTCATCAGGTTGATTATTTTACCTTGGAGTGCACCAGTATTGTTTGTGAAGAATAAATATGGTTCTATGAGAATATGCATTGACTAGAGGCAATTGAACAAGGTTACCATCAAGAATAAATATCCACTTTTGCGCATTGATGATATATTTGATCAGCTTCAGGGTACTAGGGTGTTCTACAAGATTGACTTGAGATCGGGGTGTTAGATCTAAGTTTCAATGACGAAAAATAATATTATTGTAGGTATCCAAGGTCAAGCAGTACTCACGACAAGAAGCAATGCGTAAAGAAAAGAAGTGAAGACTATCAAAGAAGCAATTGAAGGTCTAAATCAGTAGAAGATCTTGTCTACTGGAAGACTGTCCAGGGACTCAATCCATGATTTCCAGGAAGAAAGGTCCAAAACAGCATAAGATCATCAAACTAAAAAATTTCTTGGATTATCATTCAAGCCATTGAAGGAAGATTATGTCACGCCTGAAGATCCGCAGAGCTATCAAATCACGTCGTCAAAGGAAATCCATTTACACCTACTATAATTAAAGGATTAGCCATTTTGAAGCTCTACATTTATTCTTGGAAAGAATCGTCAACCGAAATTCATTCCAAGGATCAATTTATTTGGGTGCCAATCACTCAAGATCTGTATCAATCATGATTCAATGCAGATCTTCACACAAGATATATTTATAGTTGAAGACCAAAAAGAAAAACACATATTTTCGTCTAACCAACCTCAAGCTCTTTGTTATACTATTTACAAGCATTCTATTTCAATTTGAATTACTATGTAACAATCAGAGAGAAGAAAGAGAGAAAAATATCGGTAATGCATTGTACCAAAAGAGTTCAGAGTTACTATAAATAAGAAATCAGTTGGTGTGCATAGGAAGTTCGCTAACGCAAGTGTACTGAGAACATCAAGGAGCATTATAGAGAGAACACCTCTGCAACCCAAGGGGACTAGGCAAGGATTCGAATTAAATCCAAACTAGTAAAAAAAATCACGTGCCGATTAATTTTCTACATCTTTTACTCTAAACTTTTTATCTATTTCACTCATCCCTAATTTCTAAGTCGACTAATTAATAACCTAGTCGACTAGTAATCAAAAATTAAAAGGAAAAATTCACCCCTATCTTGTACTTTCATTTGGTATCAAAGCAAGGTCTCTATAATGACCCGGCCGATTGTTTTGGAATTTGTTGGTTTGAGACCTTCAGTAGCATCACATTTTGCATTAAGACTCGAGCATGTGGTTGGTTTTAATTTACAAGAGGTTCGGATTTGATTTTAGAGAGTAATTCTCAATTAGGAATCTTTAAGTTGGAAAAGTGGACTAAGGTTTGACTTTAATTAAACAACCTCGGAATTGAAATTTGAAGGTTCCTAAAGGTTTGTAAGGTGATCTCGAACTTGGGAGTATATTTGGGTTGAGTATCGGGTGGTCCAGGAGCGATCCAGTGCTTATTGTCTAAAGTTTGCATTTAAAGGTTCTTGAATTTTCTAAAATTGACTTGGACTAGACTTTGGTGTTATCGGACTCGGGGTAGTGTTTCGGGGCCTTGGATAGGTTCATTTAGTTTATTGGAACTTGTGAGAGAGTGTAGGATGTAATTCAGAATGTCTAAGTGTTATTCAGACACGTTCAATGATGTTTGAAGGCTTGGAAGTTAAGAGATGGATTTGATCGCCAATTCTTGGTATTGATGTTATCATAGTGTTTCGCGCATTTGGATAAGTTTGGATAAAGTATAGGGACTTTTTGGTATGATTGGATGGGTTCTGGAGGGCCTCGGTTGTGTTTCGGGATGCTTTTGGACCATTTCCCTTTGATTTGTAGTTGCTGGTTTCTGGTGTTAGTGGTATGCATCGCGATCGCACGGCAGGCCTCACAATCGCGAAATGTTGTGTCAGCTGGAGAAGAGTTTTCTCTTCGTAATCTTGGAAGGGCATCACATTTGGTGTCCTGGTTGTTCTTCACATTCGCGTGGTAAGGGCGCGAACGCGAAGTGTAAGCGGGGGTGGCTTGGATTGGAAGATTTCTAACTGCAATCGCGTGACGTCATTTGAGATCTCGCAAGAGAAGGTTCTAAGATTAGAAGGATTGGCTTTCGCGTTCACGGAGCTTGGCTCGCGTTTGCGTAGGCTTGGCCGGCATTGGTTCGCAATCGCAAGTGGTCTGTTACATTTGCATAGAAGGGGATTTTGGCTAAGGCAATGTTGGCCTTCAGCGTGAGGGTGCTTTTGAGATCGCAAAGAGGAATGATTGGGTAGTGTATAAGATGAAAAATCGAGACTTAGCTCATTTCATGTTCTTTCTCTCATTTGGAGCCAATTTTGGGCGATTTTGGAGGGTCATTTTCATCACCTAGCACAAGGTAAGTGATTCCTACTCTTCGTGAGCTAAATACATGGATTATATTTGGATTTAAACGTTAAAATTAGTATAAATACTGGGAATTTGGAAGAAAACCTAGAAATGGTATTTTTGAATTTTGACCATGAATTTGCGCATATAATTTGGAATACATTTTATATTTGAGGTTTTGGTGCTATGGGTAATATTTATCTTCGAGAATTTTTGGAATTTGGGTGCATGGCCTCGGGGTTTGACTTTCGTGTGGGTTTGAGAATTTGTTTCAAATTTTTTAATTACAAGTTTTTTAGTAGTAATGATTGGTTTGCATGTTCTTTGGCTAGTTTCAGATCGTTCGACATTGGTTTGAGGTGTTAGAGAGGCGTTGGAGCTGATTATCGGATTTTAGAGCAAGTTAAGTCTTATTTTTAACCTTGTAAGAGGAAATTTACCCACATAGGTGCTATATTTGTTACATACTATGTGTTATGGTAGCTACGCATGTATGACTTGACGAGTGTCCGTCAATATGCTAGATTCTTGATTATAGTTGGGTAGACGTAGACTTACACAATGCTTTAAATGTGCTACTTCAGTTATTCCTACCTGTTTAAATGCTTTAATTTATGTGTTAGCCTAAGACTAGACTTGCATAGAGTATCGAGCTTTACTATTACAGAATTTGGTGCGCTACATGATTAGCCGCAGAAATTATACTTCATCTTACGAATTACTCCCGCGTTGTACTCATTATTCCAAAAGTTTCTTGATATCATTACTCGCACCTATATTCATGAGTTAGGCTGATGACCCATCAAAAGTTTCACTATTTTTATGGGATCGGGTTGAACGCCTCAGCAGTATTATGATATGCATCTATGGATGGGGACGTACAACCTCGGCAGCATTATGGGAGCGGGACGTACGACCATGGCGGGATATTGTACAATCACTCTTATAGGATGGGGTTGTTTGCTTTGGCAAAATCATGCGTAATATTTTGATATGTAACCAACGCATATATGAGTATCCTGACTCGGATTTTGATGTTTACACCTGAAAATGGTGTGTGTGTGTGTGTGTGTGTGTGTGTATATATATATCTTACATTTGAGTTAGTATTCAGTATTTGAGAATCTCCTATTTATTCTTCCATTGAGGATTGTGTTATACATATATATCTGTCTTAGTTTCATTTAATTTCTATGCTTCATACATTTATTGTACTTCGATTATCGGACCACTAGTATGTAGTGATGTCGATCCCTCGCCACAAATTCTTCGAGGTTAGACTAGATACTTACTGGGTACGTGTTGATTTATGTACTCATAGTACGCTTCAACACTAATTGCGCAGGTATTAAGACAAGTACATTTGGTGGTCATACAAGCGCATAGGCGCAAGTGCTGAGGAGACTTTGTGGTGAGCTTCTCTTTATTTAAGCTTATAAGAAAT
The DNA here is from genome assembly GCA_005239525.1 of Nicotiana knightiana. NCBI lineage: Eukaryota > Viridiplantae > Streptophyta > Magnoliopsida > Solanales > Solanaceae > Nicotiana > Nicotiana knightiana. The sequence continues at coordinate 170,197 of ML372885.1, read as the reverse complement.
TCAGCTGAGTAACAATGCGAGGTCTTGGTAATGGAGGAAAAGTCATTGTGGGTTCTTGGGTTATGTGATTGTTTCTTAAAGCCAAGCGGGCTCTAGTGGATTCCTGGTTTAAGGTATGGTGCCTAAGGATTATCGGTTTTGTTGTGTGGCTAAGGATTGAGAATTTAAGCATATTGTGAAACAAACTTGGAGTATTTCTATATCGTCATTGGGTATGCAATGTAGTGTTAGGGAGATGGAAGAAATAGCTTGAGATTCGCAGAAGGTCTCATCGGAACGTGTGTATAAGTTGGAGGTACTATTGAGTGCATGAGAGTGTATAAAATGGTTGATGGGTATTGAGACAACGTAGGTCTTGTGATTTGGGGTCACTCACGATAAGTGTTAATTGAGATCCATCATGTGCTGGTAAAGAGAGGTGTTATTTTGAAGGCAAGTCGAGAGTAAATCTGAAAAAGTGGGGTCATTTTAGCAGTGGGTTGGATTAGCATGGTATAAAACCCTGTAAAACTTTACCAAGAATCCAAAGTTTTGTGGTGTCGAGGTCGCTAAAGTGTTTGAAGGTTGTATATAATTTTCGCGGCAAGCTTGCTGCTGAGGTACAGACTTTTTTGGTTGTACAAGACGTCGGGGAGTTGGTGGAATAATTTTTGCAGAACATGGTGTTTCTGCGGTCCTTTATGCGACCGCATACCTACTCTGCGGGTCGCAGATCTACCGCAAAGTGGAACAGGAGAAGATTAATTTTGAAGGTCATTTTGCGGCCTATTATGTGAATGCATAAGTACTTCGCGAGCTGCACTTCCATCGCAAAATCAGCATGAAGATTTTCCTATGGGAAGTTTTTTTGTCCAAATAGTGACCACAAAAGTGATCTGTGGACCACAAACTTGAACAGACCAGCCCAATTTTGGAGACCAATTCCGCGGTCCCTATCATGCACTCCATATCTGATATGCGGTAAACTCTGCAACCGCATAGTTGAGTTCAGAGGGTCCATTTTGTGTATTTTATAACCCGACCCCATTTTGATTATAAACCATTGGGGCTCGTTTTGAAAGAAAAAACTTTATATTTTAAGAGAGAGAGGGGAGGAGGAACTAGAGAGAGAAGGAGGGGCTCCAACATCTTCCACTTCAAATTCTTGAGAGGATCCAGCATCTTCCACTTCAAATTCTTACTCAAGCTTTAGGAATTCAAGGGAGGAACTCACAAGGTCTCCTATTAAGAGGTAAGGTTCTACTCCTTAGCTCTCAATTTCGGAATTAGGCTGAAAATAGGTGATGGAAAATGTGATTCTTTAGTGTGGGAGTTGGTCTTTATGCATGCATGTGCCAATGAAGGTGGTAGGGAGGTTGTAGAACATATATCTGTGACCTATTGATGTGGGGATTTATTGTGGGGTGAAGGGACATCACCATAGAACCCTATAGTCGAATTTTCACCCCTAGTGTTCGATGAAATGTTTAAGTGAGATGAACCCATGAATCTCTTCCTAATTATGGTTCAATTTTGTCATATCTCTAATAGATTGAAGTCACTATAAGTTTCGGAACATTGTAGTAATCTAAGAAAAGCTCAAGCGAGGTATGTTGGCTAAAATTCTCTTGTAGAATCAAATTCCATGATATTCTCGTAAGTTTTCAGCATGATTGGCCTTGCTCTTATTTCTAATGTCCAGAGCCATTCCCAATAAGGTGAGTTATTCCAAATGAGCATTGTGTCGAAAGTTATATACTCAAACATAACCCAATTACTCCCATCATATTATGCTCTCCTTCGGGAAATTATTCAAGTATGACTAATGTATCAAAATGATATGACTTAAATTCATGTTTCAGTTGCGAATTCATTATGGCTTATAAAGGAGGTGAACTCAATATATTTAAGACTCCGATTGCTCATATACGTATTTAAAGCCTTGATTTCAGAATGCTTTTATTGTTGATAACCTATGATGATACTTGAAAGTGAAAGAAGAGAGTATGAATGAAAATTACACTTATGGCCAACAGTCCATATGAATCAAAGGAAAGTGTGAAAGATTCTGAAATGAGATATAACTCCTTTATATGATAAATTTTTTGGGAGTATCGTAGAAACCCAAAATTACATGTGTCGGTGTAAGAGAGATGAGTAAATCCCCATGCTGATGTGTTGAAACTATTCCCCTAAATTGGGATGATATTGATGTGTGGAGATTATTCCCCTTAATTGGGATGAGATGATTGCTAACAAAAGACTGTGTCGACCCACACTACATTGTGGTGAGACGACTTAGCTGATCGAGCGGAGATCAGACGCCATTCCGCACACATGGCGGTATCGTGTTTCTATGTCAATCCTCATACTTTGGGGTGAGACGGCTTAGCCGATCGGACATAGATCTTACTCCATAACATATGCATGGTGGTGTATCAATACTAAAGATCTCCCAACATAAAATATTGATATTGACTTGAATAGTTATCTTGCTCTTAACTTGGAATATTAATGTCACTTGAGTTTCTTATTGGTTTCCATGCTCCTCCCTTCTATGTCGGTTCTCTATTCCACGAGAGGGTGTTTATCTTTACATACTAATACTATTCCATATGTACTAACGTCCTTTTTACCGGGGGTGTTGCATCTTTTAACGGAGGTGGGTGGTTCCTCAACAGGCGGTTTTGATCCTAATTAGCAGCTTACCCTCGACTCAGTGGATTTTGGTGAGCCCTATTCTGCTTCGAGGCCTTATGACACTTGATATTGTATATTGTGTTTTGAGGTATAGTTGAGGCCTTGTCACCGGCACTTTCATATTACTCTTTACATTTAGAGGCTCCGTAGATATTGTGTGGGTTGTATTTTGATCGGGGTAGAAGACTAATCATGTTGTAAGTATCATGTTAAATTTCATAACTCGTTTAAAAATAATAATAAGCAAATAAAAGTGAAATACGTAAAATGCCTAAATATGTAATAGCCAGATTAATTAAATCCAAGTGTAATTTGTTAAAGTGGTCGTGCTAAAATTACGGACTCGGAGAGTGCCTTATACCTTCTCCACGGTTAACATAATTCCTTACCCGATCTTCTGTGTTCACGGACCATAAATGGAGTCAATTTTTTCTTTAATTGAGATTTTAATAATTTGGTGACTTGGAACACCGTACTAATAATTCTAAGTGGTGACTCATTAACTTAATAAATTAATCATTTTTCAAATGATGTTACTTTAATTGAAAAAACTCCTTTCCTTTCCATAATCCCCATAAAAAGGAGATGTGATACCCCTCCCTGCTTATCTATTCCCTTTTTGGACAAATATTGTTGTTCAGTTGATACTATTTACTCTTGTTAGATGCTCATAATCATATGACACCAGGTTTTGGGATTTAGTTTGTGATGGTGTTTAGACCTTGTCTTAGAATTATGTATTTATGATATTGATTTGAGATATATTTTGTTAAAGACTTAATAATCATGATTCTGTTAAAGACTTGATAATCTGTTTTCGTTATTGTTGATTGAGTCTTGGCTGGCTAGCAAGTGGGCTAGACGCCATCACGGCCTTTGGTGAGATTTTGGGTCGTGACAAAAAGTTTTAGAAAGTTCTGGGCACTGAAGTTAGACTTAGTACAAGTTTCCATATCCATACTAACGGGAAAATAGAGTGGATGATTCAAATGCTTGAGAACATATTGAGGGCATGTGTTCTTGAATTTAAAGGAAGTTGGGATGATCACTTACTACTAATTGATGTTTACAATAATAGCGACCACGCGAGCATTCGGATGGCTCCGTTTGAAGATTTATATGGAAGGAGATGTATATCTCTTATTGGGTGGTTTGAGGTTGGTAAAGTGGAACTCATGGATCTCGACCTAATTTACCAAGCTATTAAAAAGTTAAAACAATTAAGGATTGATTGAAAACTGCCCAAATCTGCAAGAAGTCCTATTTGAATATCCAATGAAGAGATTTGGAGTTCAAACAAGATTATTGAGTGTTCATGAAAGTTTCTTCCATGAAGGGTGTAATGAGATTTGGGAAGAAGGAAAAATTAAATCCAAGGTACATTGTATCTTAAAGAATTTTGAAGAAAATTGACCAAGTAGACTATAAAATTGAATTGCCTCAAGAACTATCATATGTATATTGTGTGTTCCTTGTGTCTGTGCTAAAGAAATTGATAGGCGACCCATCGATCATCGTTCCATCGTAATCTATTGAGATAAATGAGGGGTTGACTTATGAATAAATTCCTACTTCTACTCTGGATAGGTAGATTCGCAAGTTGACAACTAAGGAAATTCCCTCCATTAAGGTGTTATAGAGGAGCCAACATGTCAAAGAGGCAACTTGAGAAGCAGAAAAAGGCAAAAAGAAATGATATCCCCATCCGTTTCTTGAAGAGGAAGGGCTACTAGAGTTTTTTTCCTTCATGTGTTACATTTTATGTCATGTATAAGATCATATGTTAGCGTCTCCCAGATTCGAAGTGTTTATGCAAAGATAATGTTAATGAAGAAGACAAGAATGTAATAATTTGAAGTTTACAGGTAGAGGGACCCAGAATGACTTATAACTATATGCTTCTTTGGGGTGGCACGAGCTACCAGTTTAAGACTCTTTTGATGCATAATGAGGGCTAACTTTTGACATTCGAGGATGACTGTTCCTAAGTGGGGAATAATGTAAGACCTCGGAAAGTCCTAACCTCTACATGGTTCAGCCAAGGCTTAGAAGTCGAGACGGAGTTAGGGAAGGCACATGAGGATGCCTCAGCAACAAATAGGAGATCCATAATAAACCATGAGAATCCGGAGCATCCCATGGGAACCAGGATCAAACTTCGAATGCTCAAAAAAATTCATGTGTAACCGAAGAGAAACCTATGCAAAGGGAGTTTCCGGAGGAAACCCTTGTGGCACCCCCAAGTTAAAATATAAGGAATGTTATGAGTCAATAAGAGAAAAGAAAAAATATTTCTACCAAGGGGAATATTATTCTAGAGAAAAGGAGGAGAATATCTCTCATAAATACTCACCAAAGTAATAATTTATGATATGTTAACACCATTTAATGTTATCCTAACAACATTTGTGAACTGAATCCATAGGATCCTATCTCAAGATTCAAGAATCTCAACCAAGACCTAAGTTAGGGTTTTGAACCCAAAAATGTAAATCTCTAGATCTACCCACATACAGTTTAAGTGGATCTTTGGGAGTTGTAGTGAGTTGAGAAACATCATTTTAATGAGAAAGGAACACAAGTTCTTGGAGAAAATTATGAACTAAGGTTTGTTATGAACAATAAAGGTATTGTTTCTATTTTTTGTTTTGCAAAAGGGTCACTAAGAAGATTCTTTAGCGACGAATATATAAAAAATCAAACCAAATAAGTCTTACAACTTGAGGAAGTTTAAACTTTGCACAAAATAACCTTAGTACCAACTTAGTGATAGCAAGTCCTAAGTTGGTTCTAAAGACAAGAATCAATACATGTAAACTAATACTAATTAAGTATATAAAAATATAAGTTAACTTCGATTAAATCAAGTGGAATGCAAAAGAATCCTTGCAGTGACGTCCCAAGGCCATGATTGGATATCTCTCAGAAACCTTATAACGCTTTCACAAGGTGCTATAGAATTCAAACCATAAGAAGAAGACCTCAAAGCAACATAGAATAGTGCAATGTATCTTTTTCCCAAGGATCAAACCAAAATCTATCAACCAAGAAAGAACTATCCAAGGTGTGCACAAGCCTTGCATCCATAAAGTATGAGTAAACGCTCTTATCATCATTTGGCTCTCCTCTATTAGATTTAACACTATTCAATATTAATACCAAACACTAGAAAGGAATCAATAGACGGTCATAACTAAGGAACCCTAAACCAAGCAAATAGCAATAACTATGCCTCAAATGAATGAAAATGTAGGATAACATGAGATATGTTACGCGGAGCCTTCCTGAGATTCTTTAGAAGGGCGACGTAAGGCTAAGAAACCAATGTCAGGGTGGTTGATGTCCACCAAGTGAGATCCCCTCCGCACGCTAGATGAGATTGTCAGTGCCGTGCGGGAAAACCAATGCCAACAATTGAGAGAACAGTAATGAGAATTGAATAAAATCTTAATTGCATTAATGAAAGCTATTACAAAGAAGGCAATGCGGTGTCGAGGGGAAGAGACACCAGTACAGAGAATTGCTTGCTAGAAAGTTTTTGATTGCTTGATCCCCCCTAATAATGCTTAAAAAAAATAAACCAACATTACCGGAATAGACAAAACTACGCTAGAGAAACATAAGGAAAGTACATGGAATAAAACTACTCTAGTAATACAAGGAAAAGGGACTTAGTTTTCTAAAGAGGTAGAAACGGGTCCATTGTCAGCAACTTTGTCTCAGGCATCACAATCTGCACGCGCGGCACTGTTGGCAGCTACTTGTGGCTGGGCGCTAGCGAGGGAAATCGGTGGGGCGACAGAGGCACATGGGCACTTGTCACTTGGCCCGGCCAAGACCACGGGGCCATCTGTGGCGCTAGGCGTTTGGAGGCTTGCTAGGACGCCATGGGGTGCGTCCAGGGGGTCATGGGGCACGACTGGAAAGCCGCCCATGACATTCTCCCCCACCTAAGTTGGCGACGTCCTCAGCGCCCTACTTGCCAAATAATCTTCAATCAGGCTCTTGTAGGCTTAGAGGTTTGTTCCCCTCTCCCAAGTGTTGTCCTCTGTATCACACCCTTGCTATTTTACCAAGAACTCTTGATGATCCTTCCTGGAGGCATGAATTACCCGATCATCAAGAAGAGCTTCAGCCCGCCTTTTCCCGGTTGAGCCGGGGCCTCGAATACCGGGTATTGTGAGTTGGCTCCGTGAAGGATCATCTGTGTCTTCCCGAAACGGTTTCAATAGACTGATATGGAAGACGAGATGGATTTTCCACCAGGCTGGGGTATCCACCCGGTATGCAACTTTCCCAATACGTCTTTCAATGGACAAAGGTCCAATATATTTTTGCAACAGGCGAGGGTCATGGACCCCTGCAAATAAGTACCGCTTTGGGATTTTGACCATCACTTTGTCTCCTACTTGGTATTTAACAAAGCGATGATTCTGATCAGCATGCCTCTTCATTCTCTTTTGGGCTTTAACCAGATAGCTCCGCACTATCTCCATATTCCACTTCCATTGTATTGAGAAGCTAGTAGCACGAGGAGATTTTCCCATGTTTGGTGAATTCACGGTGTGTGGGAGTAGCGGTTGTTGCCCAGTAACAATTTCAAAAGCGCTTTTGTTTGTACTTGAGCTCTTTTGTGAATTAAAACACAGTTGAGCAACATCCAGGAGCTTCACCCAATTCTTCTGCGATCTGGTAACAAAATGGCGGAGATATTCCTCCAACATGCCATTGAACTGCTCCGTCTGGGCATCGGATTGTGGATGAAAACTTGAGCAGTGACTCAATTTTTACCCGAGACACTTATCCAAAAGTTGCTAGTGAAGCGTGAATCGCGATCACTGACAATGTCTTTGGGCAGGCCCCAATATTTGACGACATGTGAGAAGAAGAGTCGAGTTGTATCCTCTGCTGATATATATTGAGGTGCTGCAATGAAGGTGGCATACTTTGAAAATCGATCCACCAAAACCAAGATAGTTATGAGATCTCCAACCTTGGGCAATCCGGTGATGAAATCCAGTGACACGCTTTCCCAAGGTCTCTTTGGAACAGCTAGAGGTTCCAAGAGTCCCGCTTATGTCAAGCGGTCGGACTTACCCTTATGGCATATTAGACAAGTCCTCACATACAGCGCGACATCGTCGGCCATTTGGGGCCAATAATATGCACGGCGAAGCAACGCCATGGTGTGTTCTTCGCCGGGATGGCCGGCCCACAGAGTGTCATGACATTCCGCCAAGAGAGTTCTTATCAGATCCCCTCCTTTTGGAACATAAAGTCGGTTCCCTTTTACCTTCAGGAAACCAACCTCCATATAGAACTGGCGAGTCTTGCCCTGTCTTACTAGATCAACCAAATGATGTGCAGCGGGATCCTTAATGAGTAGATCATGTATCTGGTCCTTAATGGCGGTGGCTTCTTCGCTCCCCCTTAGGGTGGCGAGTAGGCACACTGATGCTAGGTCCGCTCTGCGGCTAAGTGCATCGGCCACATAATTAGACTTCCCGCTTCAGTACTCCAGGTTGAAGTTAAATTCCGCTAGGAGTTCCTGCCATCGGGCCTGCCGGCCATTCAGCTTCGACTAGGTCATGAAATGACTAACAGCTGTGTTGTCTGTCTTGACCCCGAACGGTCATCCAAGAAGATAATGCCTCCAAAGGCGTAAGCAATGAACGACAGCCAATAATTCTTTCTCGTGGGCGGCATAGCACCTCTCTGCATCCTTAAGCTTCCGGCTCTCGTATGCTACGAGATGCCCGTCTTGTAGTAAGACCCCGCCAAGAGCATAGTCGGAAGCATCTGTTTGTACCTCGAAGGGATTGGCCAAGTCAGGAAGGGCCAAGACAGGGCTACTAGACATAGCCGCTTTTAATGCATTGAAGGCCTCCACTCGCCTAGGACCCCAATCCAAAGGTGTGACCTTCTTGAGGAGTTCAGTTAATGGTAATGCGATGAGGGAGTAGTTTTTCACAAATCACCGATAGAAATTGCATAGGCCAAGGAATGCCCTCAAGTCATGGATATCCTTGGGTGGCGGCCAATCTGTGATGGCTTGGATCTTTTGCTGGTCCATCTTGATCCGCCCTTCATCAGTGACATGCCCGAGGAAGTCGATCTGTTTTTTAGCAAAGGAGCACTTGGATAGCTTTGCTTCCAACTCATGCTCCCACAACTGGGCTAGGACCTTCCGCAAGTGCTCCAAGTGTTCTTCCAGTGTCTGGCTATAGACCATAATATCATCCAAATAGACCACCACGAATTCATCAATGTACTCTCGGAAGACCTGGTTCATTAAGGTGAAAAACGTGGCTGGGGCATTAGTCAAGCCGAACGGCATGACTAGGAAGTCGAACGACCCATATCTTGTCACACAAGTCGTCTTGTGTTCATCACCCTCAGCAATCCGCACCTGCCAATACCCTGTCCTCAGGTCAATTTTTGTGAACACCATCGCACTCCCCAATCTGTCGAACAAGTCTGCCATGAGCGGAATAGGATACTTGTTCTTCACAGTAATTTTGTTCAGCGCCCGATAATCCACGCAAAGGCGTAGACTACAATCATGTTTCTTCTAGAAAAGCACAGGGGACCCATATGGGGACTTAGAGGGTACAATGATCCCTGTGTCTAGCATTTCCGTAAATTGTCTCCGAAGCTCGATGAGTTCGGGTTGTGACATTCTATAAGGCGCCCGGACAGGTGGCTTCGCGCCCGGCACCAAGTCAATCTCATGGTCCACAATGCGCCTAGGCGGAAGTCGCTTCAGCATTTCCTGTGGCATGAAATCTTCGAATTCCAGTAGTAGCTCCTTTATGGGTGTAGGGAGTGGTCCCGATGAGCGTTCTACCTCTTCAATACATAGGATAGCAAGAAATGTAGGTTCATATCTCTTGACCTCCTTTTTTAGTTACAAGGTCGAGATGTTCTCACGGGCTATCTTACTGGATATGCACGGGATAATACAGGGTGTGCCCCATTTACCCCCATCATCGAAAGCATGTCCGCATAGGGTACGGGCATGGTGTTGGTCTTCCTCAAGAATTCCAGCCCCACTATCAGCTCAAAGTCATCTATGATCACCACGCACAAGGTGAACTTTCCTTCATAAGGCCCCATCTTCACCGGTACTCCTTTTGCTATTCCACCCACTGGGTGAGGAGGTGGGTTGATAGCCTTGACATGACCCCGGCCCTTTCCCACAACTATCCCAAGACGCTCCACCTGAGTTGAGGCCAAGTAGTTGTAAGTGGCACCTGTATCTATCATAGCCCGAATAGGTTTGCCATTTACCCTCAGTTCAACGAACATCAAGGTCCTATCTTTCTTAGGAGGAGTCCATTTATTCGTCTTCTTGTTCCCCTAATTGGCAATTGGGCGGGGGTCCTTCTTCTTGCGGATACCAGCACTGGTTCCCGCTAATGCCTTCGAAACAGAACCAACAATTGCATTGAAGGCACCGACTGCTTCAGTCTGTTCATCATCATCTGCGTCATCATCCGTCCCCTCATCAAGCTTGATGGGCTTTCATCTATGCATGTGGACATTCATTAATCCAATGCGGTCCGCCGCAATGACGGCATCCTGAGGGGGGATTTCTCCCCAGTCATTGTTGTTTGATGCAGCATTGTTGCTGCCTGAGGAGGGAGCCTTAGGTTTGCCTGCACTTCAGTCTCCCCCACTTCTGTTGGGGCCACCATTGTTGGATTGGACCCCTTTGTAACCCGCTCGAATAGGCGGTTGCGGCTTATCCTTCCGAGTTTCCATCTGATAGTCCCCAAGGTATTCTGCTGCTTGGATTGCCTTGGGTAGGGTATCCACCCTCTGTCTTTGTAGCTCCATACGGGTATAAGGTTTCAACCCTTCCAGGAATGTGAAGAGCTTGTCTTTGTCCCCCATGTCGCGGATGTTCAGCATGAGTGGAGAGAATTCTCGCACGTAGTCCCGCACTGACTTGGTCTGGCGGAGCTCCCGTAGTTTCCTCCCTGCATTGTACTCAACATTTTCGGGGAAGAACTGTAGGCGTATGGCTGCCTTCAGTTCCTCCCACGTCTCCAGAGCATCTTCACTGGCCCTGATGGCTTCGTACTTCACTTGCCACCACAGCTTAGCATCACCCTGAAGATACATGGCAGCAGTTGCTACCTTCTTGGCTTCTTCTAGGCCTCCCACGGCATCGAAATACTGTTCGATGTCGAAGATGAAATTTTCCACTTCTTTAGCATTCCTAGCCCCACTGTATGGCTTTGGCTCAGGAATCTTCAGTTTCTGTGCCAAGGGGGCGAGGTTCGCAGCACCCCCGATTGGATTTCCACCGCCTCGAAGTAAGCCTTGTAGAGCAACATTGACAACATTGAGTTGGCATGTCAAGTCGTCGATGGTTTTCTACATGGCAGTCATCTTGTCTGCCTCTTGTGCCCTGTGGGCTAATTCCTCGGCACGCTCCTATTGGAGGCCCTCGAATTTATCAAAAATTTCAGCTGCCTCAGTAGCTGCCGTTTGCCAGTCTCCTTCAGAGTCGCGACTGATGTTTTCTATGTCAACTTTGACCTGGCCATTCTGCGGTCCAGGTCGTCCAACCTTTGCACTAGGCTGGTTTTTAGTTCCGTCACCGTATCCACGATGGGCCGTAGTACGCCAACCGTCTCCTCAAGGGCCGCAATGCGGTCCCCATAATTCACCATGGTCAGAAATGGTGGTAACGCCAATGCGTTCCCTCGTCCGATGTCGAGCCTAGGCTCTGATACCAACTGTTACGAGGCGCCTTCCTGAGATTCTTTGGAAGGGCGACGTAAGGATAAGCAACCAATGTCAGGGTGGTTGTTGTCCGCCAAGTGAGGTCCCCTCCGCACGCTAGACGAGATTGTCAGTGCCGTGCGGGAAAACCAATGCCAACAATTGAGAGAACAGTAATGAGAATTGAATAAAAGCTTGATTGCATTAATGAAAGCTATTACAAAGAAGGCAACGCGGTGTCGAGGGGAGAGACACCAGTACAGAGAATTGCTTGCTAGAAAGTTTTTGATTGCTTGATCCCCCCTAATAATGCTTAAAAAAAATAAACCAACATTACAGGAATAAACAAAACTACGCTAGAGAAACATAAGGAAAGTACATGGAATAAAACTACTCTAGTAATACAAGGAAAAAGGACTTAGTTTTCTACAGAGGTAGAAATAGGTCCGTTGTCAGCAACTTTGTCTCAGGCATCACGATCTACGCGCGCAGCATTGTCTGTGCGCGCAGCGCTGTTGGAAGCTGCTTGTGGCTGGGCGCTAGCAAGGAAAATCGGTGGGGCAACAGAGGCACATGCGCGCTTGTCACTTGGCACGGCCAAGACCACGGGGCCGTCCGTGGCGCTAGGTATTGGGAGGCTTTCTAGGACGCCACGGGGCGCGTCCAAGGGTCATGGGGCACGGCTGGAAAGCCGCCCATGACAGATATAAGTAATGTAAGACATACAAGCAAGATATGCACATATGTCTAGTGAACAGAAGCAGCGTATATGTCCCTTTCTTCCTCACCTTTGCAGTCTTCTTTAAAGTGTAAGCTTCAAACGGATCCTTTCTTTGGAGTTTAGTAATACGGATATTAGGGATTTGAGATTTATCAACATTGAGGATCTTATTAAGTTGGACTAGAAGTTCATGGAAGTCTTCAAAGGATATGTCACCTGCAAAATTAAAAACAAGGTTAGTAAAAGTGCCAGCCAGTGCAATTCCCTCCCTCGACACATAGGCAACTTGCACTTGGCCTAGCCCCCTCAACTGCCTAATCCTATTCACCTCCAACACAATAATCCCAGGGATCTCCCAAACCCCATCGAAAACCTTCTTCATTGTCAAGGAATCCGTCTCCATGATAATTCACAGTAGGCCACGGATACACAAATATTCTAACACCTCTTTTATGGCTATAGCTTCTGCCTACATATCTCCACCACCCCTAGCCTTCTTTCCTTTGCACACACAATATCTCCATCCATATTTATAACATAAAAGGCATAGTATGTAGGGATTGGATTTCCCCTTGAATCCCTATCTATATTACACTTGTACCAACCTACCGGCGGACAAGACCAATGCACCAACTTACTCCCAAGTAATGGCTTATACCCTTCAAAATATTGTACCATTTGAGGCCACGGAAAAGGTATATTAGGCATCCAAGGGTACCTCACTCTATCCAAAGTAGTGGAGGTTGTTACTGATTCCATGAACAACTCTCCAACAAGGCATTGTATCTCCATTCATACATGTGTTCCTCCGCTTCCACAGTTGCCAAAGAATCATGGCAGGGGCAACTTGGATCAAAGGCTTCAACTTACACACTCAAGGATCCACCACTTCAATGAAGTTGTACAAGAGGGCCTTGCACACCCACTACATCACCAAAATGCTTCCACACTCTAGTAGAAATGATCTATGAAGAAACACATTAAGTGGAAGTTAAAACATTCAAAAGCTCCAAAGAAAGAAGGACAACTTGAAATGAATACCCTTCACCCACATAATCTTGAAAGGTTGTGATATTGGAGCTTTATGCCTTACAAACACTCGTGCACTACCCACCATGAATTTCTCGAATTATTTAGCATCTACCATGGTTTATACCACTGTCCCATCCTCAATTACACATATTTTTTACTCAACATGATCCATTATATCCGCTAGGAATAAGTTTTGTAAGTCTTGCATCTTCCACTATCCATCTTCCATGAGGTCCTCTATGTATTGGATGTCTTCATTGATATTAAAATCGTCTAGAACAACATGATACAAAGCACCCAATCTCGTCCAGTTTCATGCCAAATGCTAGAGGTAACTTTTTGGTCCCACCAAATTTCATGCTCAATTGCATCCCTTGACCCTAATATTTTTCCATACATGTGATCCTCCCGCCACTGCACAAAGGTTGGAATTTGTTTCCAGCAATACTTATTCCACATATAATCTACCTAGAATAATTTGCAAATCCGAAATTTCTACCATAAATTAGCAAATAATGCCTTAGCCACATCATAGAGCGACCGAAACTCTAGTCTACATTCTTCAGTTGGTAGACATAGGTTAAACCAAGAGGACCAGTGCGTACTCATCATATCCTCCTTATTACTCCAAAAGAATCTAGAAGATGGATCAGCTACTGATAGAAGATGGATTGGTATGCTTTGCAAAAACTTCTTAATAAGTACTGCCTCCCCGCCCCCAAAAGAAAGCAACTTACATTTCCAAGATTGCATTTTGTCCTTCACCTTTTTAATCAACTCAATATAGTACATCCTTCTCCTCCTAGTATAAAAGATAGGATACCCCAAGTAAGTGAAAGGAAATTGACTCTTGAAAAAACCTGTGAAGTGTGATTTGTTGAACCCCATTGTGCAAGATTGCCGCTACTATTTCATGCATGTATAAAGAGCTTTTGCCTTTATTTATTTTCTGCTCAGATACCTTGACATACTCTTTCAATGTAGACATGATCATCTCCAATGATTCCAATTGGGCGGAAGCAAAAATAATAATGTCATCTACATAGGCAAGATGATTCAAGTTGGAGCTACGCTTAGGCATGCCAAATCCTTTGAAATCCTTATTTTCAAAAAGCCTGTTCAACGCCCTGGATAATACTTTTGCAGAAAGGATGAACAAGGCAGGAGATAGGGGATATCCTTACTTCATCGTCACAGTCCAACCACCAAAAACCGTGATGACGCCTAACCAGCTTGTTAGGCAAGCCAACACCCAATAGCAATAACAAAGGTCAATTATCAAGTTATTAGCGGAGTTACGATAAATATTGAAATGGCAACAACTTCAATCTTCCAACACAACTTTTCCTTTTAAGTCAACCTCCAAATGCCTCAAATATAGTCAAATACAACTCAATAACGTCAAATAACGCTATAGAAATCAACTTCAAATAATAAAACTTCAATTTTTACTCAATTCTCTAAAAGTCAACAAAAGTCAACTGGTCAAAACCAAGCCAAAAAATAGATCCTGAGTACCCATAATCCCACGAGTCCAAATATATGATTAGATTCCAAAATCGAGTCCTAATCGACCATCGAATTCCTAAAATACACCATCTTAAGTTGTAGACAAAAAAACAAAAAATAAATTCAAAATTCCATGAATAAAGTTTATAAATCCACGGGGATTCAAGATATATAGTTAAATCTAAGTGAAAATTTACTTACTTACAAAGTAGTGATGAAACTCTTCTCGAAAATCACCTCTTACCGAGCTCCAAAACTCAAACTATCCCGCATCTGCAGTCCAAATGGTTGCATCTATGACACCACTACTGGAGTCCAAGACTCGCATTTGCGAGCTTCTGCCTAACCAGTCGACCTTCACAGCGGCACCATTGTCGCATATGTGACTTTGCAAACGCGTCCAACCTTCGCAGGTGCACAATCTCTTAGTTCTGCCAATCTTTGCAGGCACACGGATCTCCCTCTCCGCAGAAGATAAGCTCCAAAGACCAACCAGCCTCGCAGGTGCGCTCCACCCACTGCATGTGCAACCTCCCCATATGTGCCCCCTTTTTTTTTTTGCAGACGGGAAAATTTCCAAGACTAGCTCAATACTACAAATGCAATAGACTAGTCGCACTAACGGCTTCACAACTACACGCCCAAACTTCCGCATGAGTGATGCACCTGAATCAGAACTGCCAAATGACACCCAGAAGCTCCGAAATATTCTCAAGACACACCTGAGCCCTGGGACCCCGTCAAATCATACCAACAAATCCTAATACCTTATCCAAACGTATCCAAAAGATGAAAATACCACTATTAACATCAAAACCAAGAATCGATGATCGATATCCCTTTCTTAACTTCCAAACTTCATAACTTTAACAAACACGTCCGAATCATGCCTAAACATTTTGTATTCGAAGAAAATTTTTCACATAAGTTCTATTCAACAAAACAAAACTATTCTAAGTCCTAGAACCCCAATCGAAACTTGAGAACACCAAAGTAAACTCCCGATCAAACCTATAAACTCTCCAAACATTAAAATTGCCAACTTTCTGCAAAATAGTGCCAAAACCTTCTAGGAACTTCCAAATTCAAATCCGAACATACGCCTAATTCCAAAATCACAAAAAGAGCCACTACAATAATTTGGATTTTTTGTGGAAACATATAGTGGCGACCCTATAAGTTGCTACAATATTTATAGCATTAGCAGAGACATTAAAAGTCGCTACAGAAGATAAATATTAGCAGCGATTTTTTTGAGGTCGCCTCTCATGTTAGTGAAATTTTCAGTCCCACTAAAAAAAAAATTTGGCTCCATATTATTTGTGGCGACTTTTAACTTGTCGCCCCTAAACATAATTTGGAGCGACTGTGTCGCCTGTATATCCTAAAAATTTTAATTTAAAATAAAAAACAAAATTTAAAAAAACTCGCATATACGACTAATCAATTAAAAGAAATCAATAGACACCCAAATTAATCTCCTCTCTCTAGAAACCCCTCCCCCTCTCTCTAATATCACTCTCCTAAAATTTCCCCAAATGTGAATCTCAATCCTAGCAGATCGAAGAAGATGGAAACAATTTCTTTTGCAGCATATCGAAAACTTCCCCAAAATGTGATTTTCTGGTGCATAGTAGATCGAAGCAGTGAGTGATTTTCTCAATGGGTTTCTACTTCTTGTGAATCCCAATAACGATTTCGCATAAAAAAAATTCTGGTGCATAGCAGATTGAAGCAGCGAGTGATTTTCTAGTGCATTGCATAAAGTTTTGCCCTCCTCTATAAGTGTTCAATTCCCTAATCTACAATGAATATATGATATGCATTTCTGAATCTTCTGCCTCTCCCTAATCGTTGAGGTCATGGTGAAAGTTCTGTTTTTGGGACTGCTATAAGTGGATGACAAGATAGTTAATGAAATATATAAGGACTCTAAGAGCTCTATTTCTTAAAAAAATCCTCTGTGTGTGTAGTTGTATGAATTTGAGTTTTGGGTTCTTATTTTAATTGAGTAGGACTCCAACAGCTCTATAATTGGTTAGGCAATTTTGAGTCGCTCGAAGAACTTCGAATAACAACTATTAATTCTGGGATTTGAGTTCCGGAAGCTGTTGCGCAGCCTACGCACTCTTCGACGCATCAGGTCTGATTTCTCTGAGCTTAAACTTGTTTCAATTTCTGGATTTCTGAAGGAATTGAGATTGGTTAGTCGAATCAACCACAGAACCTCACCTCTCTTTGGAATTAATTGAGTTTGAGTTCATAAGTCGAATCGAGCTTCCTATTGATTAGTGACTGAGTTGAGTTCGTGAGAACAACTCGAGATTTTTATGAGTTTGAACTATTGTATGAAGTTCTGGTTTATGAGTTCAGTTGGGAATTTTGATTGAGTTTCAAAGTGTTTACCGAAAATCTTATTTATAGCTTGGTTGGAGTTTTGCATTTGCTCTTGTTTCTAGTAGTTGCGGATGAGTTTCTGAGTTCTTTTGGAGCAAAGCTTCTGAAAATTGAAAATTGATAACATTGAGCAGATTTCAAATAGTTGCAGCTTAGTTCTTCAATCCAAATTTTTTTGCTGAGCTTCAATTGTCACGTTTTCTAAATTCAAGCGCCTTGAAAATAAAAGAAAGTACCATCCTATCTATTGAGATACCTTGTTAAACTTGTGAACATGAGGTTTCTTAGGAGGGGTAGTGGAGACTTGAGAGCACTGTCTACTTATCAACCATAACTTAAAATCCACCCTTCTTGCTTATTTCTCTAGATCTTTGTGCACAGTTTAATGTTTATAATAGAACCTGAAAAGTTCTACTGTACTATCGGGATCCTTAATCACAAGACTTAGTACTGTACGTACTGTCTATTGTCCTGAATAAACCAGGGATGACCAGCCAATGAAAAACCTGGTATAAACTCTATTTTCTAGCAAAATCCATAAATGGTCAATAAGAAACCCAAATGGATAAAAAGGGAGAAGAGTTCTGAACTTAAGTGAGTTCTGCTGAAATTCCTTGTGTTGCTGGTTTGATAAGTTCTTATGAGTTTGAACTTTGAAGTTTGCTTCTTTTCATGCTTTTGCTTATTCCATATTCTGAGTATAACGGCCCCTTCACATCCACTATCTGAGTTGATACGTTGTATATGCAGATTAACAATCATCCTGTGAAAGCTCAACCATTTGATCAAGCTGGAAGTGTGATTCTCGCTAAGGAACCTGTACTGCAGGTAAACTTTGATCTTCAGAAGTGTGACCTTATTTTACTGGCTTAGAGGGATAGTTTTTTTGTTCAAAGTAAGTTAGAAATATGAAGTTCCAACTCTAATTATAAAATAAATGAATTATATATGTTCTCAGCCTCTAGTCTTTACCAGCAATGTCTAGTATGAAATGTGAGATTCTTGTTTCCACTCTTAATTAATTCATGTCTCCTGTGTCTATTGTCCCCTTGACTTTAAATGTGTGGGGATCATTTATTACAAGACACCAAAAGTCTAAGGCACATAGTCTACTTCTGCGTGTCAATTTGTTGCACTTGTTACAAAACTACAATCAATGTAGTTTAAAGCTTGATAAATCTTCCACTCACTAGATTGACCACCCTATGCTCCTTCCGCGAAGGTCAATGATTTTCGGGTAACACTTACATACGACAGTAATGAATAATTTAGCTATCTGCACACATTCAAGTTATCTACATGTGTTTATTTTTACAATAACTTCCTCTTTATTTTCAATCAATAATAAGATCTTTCAACTGACAGTTTATTTAACCATTACAACTTCAATGTCCCTCGCCTTCATATTTCTCCGGGTATATGTTAGTTATTTTATATATTTTGATTATTATAATCCTTTCACTTTTAGTTAGTAAACTAATTTATTTATTTATTAAAATATATATGATAGATAAAAGTTGGTTGAATATAAGGAATAGAGTCGACCAAAGGTATAGAGATGGAGTAGACAACTTTCTTAATTGGGCATTCAGTCAACCAACAGTGAATACTATGATTCGGTGTCCTTGTAAAGGGTGTATAAATACCTCTTTCAAGCTAAGGGTAGGTGTAAGATGAGATTTATTGAAGAAGGGTTTCTGGGATTCTTATAAAGTGTGGGACTTGCATGGAGGAAGTGTTAGTTAGAGTTGAAACTTCTAATGATGCAGTTAATGATGACGCGGAAGATGGTAGCATTGAAGAGGATAATATTACTGAAATGATTCACGATGCTTGTGGATATAAGAATGTGGAGGATAATAATAATAATTCAAAGAACAATGAAGAGCCAAATGTACATGCAACAAAGTTCTACAAATTGCTAGAAGATGCTGAGACGGAACTTTATCCTAGTTGTAAAAGTATCGAAGTTGTCTTTTGTTGTTAAACTACTTCACTTGAAGTGTCTTAACCATTGGAGAATAAATCGATGGATGAATTATTTAACTTCTTTAAAGAAGTTCTTCCCGAGGGGTCATTTGTGCCAAATTCTTTCTATGAAGCAAAGAAAGTTATTTGTGACCTCGGCTTGGGGTACACCAAAATAGATGCATGTCGGAATGATTACATTTTATATTGGCGTGATTATGCCAATGTCCAAGCATTTCCTAAGTGTGGTAAGTCTACATGGAATTCCAATGAACACGGAGACAAGAAAGCAGCTCATAAAATCTTGCGGCATTTTCCAATCAAACCATGGCTTCAAAGATTGTACATGGCAAGAGAAACAACTAAAAAGATGAGGTGGCACAAGGAGGGAAATATTGATGATGGTGTCTTGCGACATCCGTCTGACTCAATAGCATGGAAATCCTTTGATGCACGACATCCCACCTTTTCAGCTGAGTTAAGGAATGTTCGATTAGGTTTGGCGAGTGACGGGTTCCAACCTTATGGGAACATGAGTTCTAATCATAGCATTTGGCCAGTCGTACTAGCTACATATAACTTGCCACCATGGGATTGCATGAAAAATCCATATTTCATGATGAAATTTCTTATCCCAGGCGCCAAGTGTCCAGGGAATAATATCTATGTGTATTTACAACCAATGATTAAAGAGTTGAAAGAATTATGGGACGGGGTGGAGACTTATGATGCACACTCAAAATCTATTTTTTTTATGCGTGTGGCTATCATGTGGACAATCAATGACTTTCCTACATATGGAAATCTTTTAGGATAGTCAACCAAAGGCAAGCTGGCATGTCCTTGTTACCATAAAGATACACAATCGACTTTCTGACGTAGTAAGTTGTGTTATATGGGTCATCGTCGATTCCTTCCCATGGACCATCCATGGCGGAGAATTAGGACGTTATTTGATGGGAAAGTTGAGATGGGAGTTGCACCTAACCCTTTAACAGGTGATGAAGCACTTGTGCAATCACAAGCTTTGGGTAATGTGACTTTTGGTAAAGGACAAAAGAGAAAGTGTAATGTTCATAACAATGCTTACAATTGGAAGAAGAAAAGTATCTTTTTTCAATTGCCTTATTGGAAGAGTCTTATGTTACGACATAACCTTGATGTGATGCACATCGAAAGAAATGTGTCCGATAATATTATATCAACTGTCATGAATATGGTTGGCAAGACAAAAGACACACTGAAAAGCAGATATGACTTGATGGATCTTGGAATCAGACAAAGGTTGCATCCTATTGAGGATGGGAATAATATTTTGTCACCGGAAGCATGCTATGCATTGTCCGCGGGAGAGAAGCTGAAGGTGTGCAGTTTCTTAGCTAATCTAAAGGTTCCTGATGCATTTTCCTCAAATATTTCAAGGTGTGTCAATGTACATGAGAAAAAGATACATGGATTGAAATGTCACGATCATCATGTATTGTTGCAAGACATTTTTCCAGTAGCTATACATGGTTTGCTACCCAAGGAAGTGTGTGAACAAATTATAGCCTTAGGAAAGTTTTTCAAGAATATATACTCTAAGTGCTTGATGATTGAAGATCATGATATCCTAGAGGCAGAAATTCATGTTTGTTTGACCAAACTTCAATTTGTTTTCCCTCTGGCTTTCTTTGATGTCATGCTTCATTTACCAATTCACTTGCCAAGTGAGGCAAAGCTTGGTGGGCCAGCTCAATATCGAAATATGTATCCTATTGAGAGGTAATTTATTGTTTAATAATTCCAATGCTATAGTTTTAGAATGACACACATTATATTGATAAGTCATTTTATATAGGTATCTGCGGACACTTAACTCATATGTTCGCAACAAAAATCGTCCAGAAGGTTCAATTGCAGAAGGTTATTTGGCAGAGGAAAGCCTCACATTTTGCTCACGATACTTGAAGAATATCTCAACAAAGTTCAATAAACCAACTAGGAATGATGATGGACCTGTGTCAAATGATGAGATGTCTATCTTTAAAAAAAGTGGGCAAACAAAAGGTGCCTCAGAAGGCATCAGGCTATCTCATGATGATTTTAAACAAGAATGTATGTATGTGCTTCAAAATTGTGAAGAGGTTTAACATTTCATGGAGTAAGTCCCTTATTAACTCCAAGATAGTTTCACATTGAGATAATTCGAATTCAATTTATCTTAGCTAACTTAAAATGTAGGGAATATACAAGAGAGATCGAAAGCCAAAGTTCAATGAGAGCTCATAAAAATGGGTTTCTTGATTGGTTTCGCGCACGTGTAGGTGTCTACTCAAATTATAATATTGATATTAGTTTATTCATCCCATCATGTTATTGGTCATAATAGTGTTATGCGTCTTTGTAGATATTTGTACTATCTGCACAAGGATGCGCAAATGATGAGCTCATAAGCTTAGTCGTCGGTCCTACACCATTAGTACATCGATATTCAACATTTATGGTGAATGGATTTAGATTCCATACAAAAGAGCTTGCATTGAGAAGAAAAACACATAATAGTGGTGTTCTTGTGAGAGGAGATGATCCAGACTCTAATAAGGAGTATTATGGTGTATTAGAGGACATTTATGAGTTATCTTATGTGGGAAACAGAAAAGTTAACTTATTCAAGTGTCATTGGTGGGATATGGTTCGCTTAGGAAGAGGATATAAGATTGACAAATATGGCTTCACAAGTGTGAATACTCGGTGTGCCTTGACTACAAATGAGCCATTTGTGTTGGCATCTCAGTCAGAACAAGTCTTTTACTTGGACGACATGGTTGATAATGATTGTCTTGTTGTTGTGAAGAAAAATCCTCACGACCTTTTCAAAGTGCCTGATAATGATGATATTTGTGTAGAAATTGAAGATGAAGAATTACTGAATGAAGAAGTTTATCAGCAAGAGGAAGCTGAATTTAATACTTCGTGCACCAATGACCAAGAAAATATTGTTGAGGTGTGTCTACATAGCGATAATGTTGAACCTCAAAGTATTAACTACGATCATGCAAGTACGCAAGCTCAAAACAATGTGCATAATGAGGAAGACGATTTCATTAATGACAATCATATAGAAATATCAGAGAGTGAAGATAGCGAAGAAGAGTTATTTGATGATGATGATGAGGAGGAGGACACTGATGATGGGGAGGACACTGATACATCCTCTTGAAGACTAAGAAGCAAAAGACTGATGATATAGATGTTACATCCTATTTTGAACATTCTCTGTATTTTTGTCCATAACTGTATACTACCCCATGTATTTGTTTGGAACTGTCAATGAACCAAAGATTATTGATGCTTGAATCTTTATATTTCTTTTTTGAGTTCACAATAATTTCAGCTTCTATTTAGGAAGATATAAAGCCTAATTTAAGAACCACAAAATGCTCCAGTAGAGCCTCAAGCCTCTTTGGAACAACAGTTGGAACTACAATCTTTAAAACAAAAACATAAAAGCATGTGAAAGAGGGTACTTTTAAGTACATTTCAGTATAACTATAAATTAAACTATGAAATAGAATAAAACAATAAGTATGCATGTAGTTTACCTTGAAAAACAGTATGTCCGAGCAAAACAAGCTTTGTATACTGTTCTGCTTGAATTTGGTACTGCATTTGGTGCGTTGCTCAATTTATGAATAAGTTTTCCTTTTAGCCTCTTTTCTTGGTACTGTTAATTATTGAATTTTTGATATGGTGAAGCAAGAGCAACATGTTTTCTTATTAAATTTTTCGGTTGGTCATTCAAAATGATATGTCACAAAAGGACCAGTGTTTAGTTTGAAATTGTTCTTACAGATTATTACATTGTTCTGCTTGCAAAAGGACTAGTGTTTAGTTTGAAATCAGATTACTACATTGTTCTTCTTGAATTTGCTGCAGCATTTGTTGTTATTCAGATTGGTCTGGTAGGAAACAACCATTTTCTTGTATCAAATTTATTGGTGGGGATGGTAGGGATATACAAGTTAAATCCATAACAATCAATAATTAGACAAAACAGAAAGATCTAAACAAAGTGGAATTAGGCATTAGTTAACAAAAATAAACAAAAAGTGATTACAATTAGGTGGTACAATATTATGTTCTGATTAGCTGATAACTTGAAAATACATGTGTGGTTGTTACTCTTGTGATGTTACATATGTTTATGTTTCTGTTTGGTTGTTGCAAGATCTCATTAAGGGCATTTATTCTTCTTGTTCATCGCCTTCCTCAAGCAATCTCTTATGACTCAACCTTTGTTCTTGTGCAAAAGTCACTACCACTTATATCTTGTATCTCCAATATTTCAGGAAATGAAAGGAATTGGACGAGGAAAACGTGGTAGAGGCGGGACGAGCTGTGGTCGTGCAAATTTTAAAGGACGTGGCAATGTTCGGGCGACGTCTCAGCCACACATACAGACCGGACGAGTATCTGATGCATCTGTAGAGATAAGACAACCAAGTAACCCGAGTCAAGGACCTTTACAGACCGGACGAGTATCTGATGCATCTTTAGAGATAAGACAACCAAGTAACTCGAGTCAAGGACCTTTATAGACCGGACGAGTATCTACTAACTCTCTTCAACTACCTTCTTTAGAAACACAATCATCACGATATGTAGCAGAAGTTGTGCATTGCTCTCCGGAGGCTGAGAATTGTGCAAGTTAGTTTCTGTTTTTGTTGTTTTGTGAAAATTATTATTACTGATTGAGTGGAGCTACTAATGAACAATAGTATCCTTTTACTTTGCAGTTTCTTCCAGCAATAAAAAAAGAGGAAGAGGAAAATACAAATCTAAAAGTTTAGAAGTAAAAACTAAGTATGGTGGCAAAATCAAAATTATGATTCCAGATGACATCGATAGACCAGTAGGTTCTGGGGCTAGAGATATTGTTAATTACTGTGGTTTGATCATGAGGAGCACTATCTCATTCCAAGATGGAAATTGGCAGAAAATAGTTCTGAAACACGGAGAAGTAATGTGGTTAAAGGTCAAGGTAATAAATTGCTTTCAATATTGTATTGACATTAAGTTATAAGGTTTATTTATGTAGTTAGGAAATTGAATATAATGTTACATTTATTGCCAGGATAAATTTGATGTTTGCAGCGGGTTGCCAGAGCATAGGTTTCAGGCCTTTGTAATTAGCACTATGTAGAGGCTTTTTAGAGCATGGAAAGCTCGACTCAGCATGTTGTACTCTAAGTACAATACTAATGAAGAAAGATTGTCTCATCGACCTGAAGATATTGAGCTTGAGGACTGGAAATACCTTATACAATATTTTGGAAGTCCGGAATTTAAGGTATTAACTTAATACCTGAATATTGCCTCTTTGAATTGTGATTTATTATCTGTTTACTTACAGGTTGTAAGTGAGAGGAACAAAAGAAATAGAGAAAAGCAAACAACTAAGCATACTTATGGTACAAGGTCTTTTGCAGAAGTAGAGGAATCTACGGTAATAATATATTTAGTCCCCTACTATCACATATGCTTCTTTGTTATTTACATATTTA
This sequence comes from Nicotiana knightiana, assembly GCA_005239525.1. NCBI lineage: Eukaryota > Viridiplantae > Streptophyta > Magnoliopsida > Solanales > Solanaceae > Nicotiana > Nicotiana knightiana. The sequence goes on along the minus strand of ML372885.1, from coordinate 145,612 downwards.
CATATTTGCTTGTATATTTTTTTTTCCGAAACTATTTTGCAGAGAAATCCTATTACTAGAGAATTGGACACACCAGATAAAGTTTGGGAGATCCAACATACACGCAGGGATGATAGAGGCGAATTGGTGTGGTTGGATTCACAGTCCCAACAAATTCATGTCATTATCTAAACACGCTTATAAAGTTCTCTGTTTCTGTAAGTTTCATTTAATATGTTTTATTATGTTTTGATTTAAATGATTATGCATAAATGCAGGGTTAACTACAGGAAGTTTTCGCTCAGCAACAATCTGAGGAGATCGAGCATCCCATGACTAGAGATGAGATTCTATCCTCCGTTCTTGGTGAGAGAACAGGCTATGTTCGTGGAAAAGGATACGGAAAGAAGCCTCCTAAAAAGAGTAACATTCAACATGCAAACATAGAGGCCAACGTGTCTTCTACTATTGATTGTGCGTCAAGAGATGCAAGTCGAGATGGATAGGAAGTTGCAAGAAGAACATGAACAAATGGCTGCTGAGTTGCAAAGAAATATGGAAATTGAGTTGGAAAGGAAGTTAGCAGAGGAGAGTGAACACGCAAAGGCAGAAGTAGACAAGAGGATCTCTCTAGAAGTGGACAAGAGGATGCAGGATCAATTTGCGAGTTTCTTGACCAGAATGCAACAACAACAAGTACTTGCTCCGCTCCTTATTAACAATTCCTCTTCCTTCTTGGTCCATGTATACATGCTGCAAATCTATTTTGGGGTTGGATAATGAATCTTCAATATCTATTTTGTTTCATTTGAACCCATTCTACTATCAGTTTATGTGGAAATTGCTACTTTCAGTTTCTGTGGGAATTGCTAATTGTTTACAGAATTACAAATAATACAGAATAATTACATATTGAATAATACAGAATAATCCTTATAGGGTTGCTGAATATGAGATGATCCTCCTGTGTTGTTCCATTGATTACAGAAATAGCCCATTCTTTTATGCAAATTTAACATTGCCCAAAACTCACACTCATTTCTGGCCAATGTCTTATTGAAATTTGGTGTTATATTTGCATGATCTCCATCTCGGGTTGTCATATTATCAAATCGCATTAATATATACACTCAAATTTGGTGTTGTTTTTGTATGATCTCCATCTTGTGTTTTCAGTGTGATATCTATGAAAATTGTTGTACAGCTCCCCTTTGGTATTATTGTAGTGTTGATTTGTAGATGAGCTTCAGTCCACAACACTCCAGTTCTTATCGTATTTAGCTCCCAATAGTAGCTTCCCAACATGAATTGTTTATGCAGCAAAGTAATCTGCAGTTGGCTCCTCCAATTGTCTATGCTTGTGTCTATAATTATAATAATACACTAAAGAAACTATTTTTATAATTACATATTGGGCCCATGCTTACATAGGCAATAAATCATCTAGTACTTTAGTGGTTATCGAGTAAGAATGTGAACAAAATCGGATATGTTCACAACTAAAAGTTGTAAATAATTAAAGAATATTAGCAATTCTATAGTTGGACTTTGAAATGCTTGTTTATATCATAGGATTAGATTTTATGCTTATAACAAACTATTCAAATTTGTCTTCTTTCATTGGAATTTTCAATTGTTTGTTTCTCTGTTAATTTGTTCACCATATGTTTACTCCAGCGTCTGATGCATCACCTACTACATTAAGTGCTATTTGCAAATTTTTAAACTATGCACTGCCATTGGAGACCATTGGCTTTCAACATACGTGATCCATTATTGATATGTTGATGAGATTATTTGATGCGTCTTTTTCCTGACATTACTCCTATTATTTTTGCTTAAACATGTGTAATATACTATATATCTAGCTTTATGATCTGTAATGTTACAAACTCCCATAGAAAATTCTCCAACTTGTAGTAACCATAGAAAGGTTTGCGTGCTAATTCCAGATGGAAATCCCAAAAGTATGTGTATTTAAAGTGAATTTAATAAGAAATTATTTCACGTATTTCTGGCTTTCCTTTGACATAGATTGAAAATTCTTAGAATTTTGATAGTAGTTGGATATAATAAATCTCATTATGTTCCTTATATATATTACTTTTGTCAAGCAAAACAAGGCACTTAAACAGTAGTTCAAGGATGGTGTCGAGCAAGGAGCAGTTACAAGGCACTTAATATTTGTCTTTTTTGGGATATGTATATGCGTACAATTACAATGCACAATGAAGTATGTCGGGTAGTATATATGTAATTGACTTTTTAGTAATGATAATATTTATAATATTCGACTTGAGAAATTCTTTTGGTGTTTATCAAACATTATTGGTTTTTTTAATATTGATAGTCAATTGATATGAATATATCAATATAATTTTGATCGTTATAATTTATGAGAAAATAAGTTTTAGTGGTGACATAGTTTTATCAAAAATTCGTAATTATTGCAATAGAAAAGTTGCCACTGTAGGTCTATTTCTTTTGCAACGACTTTAGTTGCTACAGAAAATATTATGGCTTTCATGGTTAAATATTTTGTGGCGACTTTACTCGCTACTGCAAGACATTTATAGTGGCGTCATAATCTTGCAAATGAACATTAATATTTTTTGTGGCGATTCTAGTCGCTGCTAAAGGTGAATAAATAGTGGCAACTCATCTAATATTTGCTTGTTTGGAACAATTTTTTGTAGCGGTTTTCCAACCTTTTGTGGCAACTATGTCGCCACAAAATATGATCTTTTAGCAGCAACTTGTTATATCGCCACAAATAACCTTCAGTTACGGTTGTGATTGTAGCAATACAAAAGTCTCCACTGATAAGTTTTAGCAACGACTATTAAGGATTTTGTAGCAACTTTAGTCGCCACAATAAGGTTGATTTCTTGTAGTGAACCTATTGTAATGATCAAATTACCAATCTGAGATAGTCCACTCAAAAGTCAAATCTTTGTCAACTTAAGCTTCCAAAATGAGACTAAGTATCCCAAATCCATCTCCAACCTTCCTGAAGTCAAACTAACCATCCCAGCAAGTCAAAAAATAATTTTAAAAAAGTACGAGAAGCATCAAATAGGAAAACGGAGCTCAAATACACAAAATGATAGGGCGGGTCATTACATTCCCCCTCTTAAACAAACGTTCGTCATCGAACGATTTTAGAATCATACCTAAAATGTCAAAATGATGAGGATATCTTCTCTACATATCATTCTTGGTTTTCCAAGAAACTTCCTTAACATATTGGCCTCTCTATTAAACCTTTACTGATGCAATATCCTTAGACCTTAACTTCTGAACCTGCCTATCAAAAATGGCCGCCGGATTTTTTTTTCATAAGTCACATTCTTGTCTAATTGCACTGCACTGAAATACAACACATGTGACTGATCTTCATGATACTTCTGAATCATGGAACAAGAAATACAGGATAAACCCCTAACAAGCTGGGTGGCAAAGCAAGTCTATAAGCCACCTCACCGGCTTTCTTCAAAATCTCAAATGTTACTATGTACCGAGGGATCAACTTACCCTTCTTTCCAAATCTCATCATGTTGTTCATAGGCGAAACTCAAAGAAGAACCTTCCCATCCTCCATGAAAGCCACATCACGAACTTTTCTATCAGCATAACACTTTTATCTGGACTGCATTGTATGAAGCCGCTCAACTTCACCTTCTCCAAAGCATCCTGAACCAAATTTGTGCCCAATAACCTAGCCTCACCGGGCTCAAATGGATCAATTGGAGAACAACATATCCTCCCATATAATGCCTCATATATAGCTATCTGGATACTACGCTAGTAGTTGTTATTGTAGGCAAATTCAGTTAATGATGAAAATTTGTCACGACCCCAAATCCTAAACCGGTTGTGATGGCGCCTATCGTGGAACTAAGCTAGCCAATAATCCCATGTTTACAGTTTCTTTCAAAATCCCAATCAATTTCAAGCATTTCATAACATATGCAGAGTTTACTAAATACGTTAGGACAATAAACAGTGCAACCAACCCCAAAACCCGGAGCCAACATGTCATGAGCATAAAAGAAAAATACGCCAAAGGTATACTGTTATAATACAAAACCTCCAAATAAATAGCCAGATACAACAAGAAGGGAAAAATAGAGATGTTGCGGACGCTGAACAGCTACCTCTATATCCCGCACTCCGGCTCCGCACGAAAAAGATAGCTAATGCTCGGTATCTGCACATAGGGGTGCAGGGAGTAATGTGAGTACGCCAACTCAGTAGTAATGAAAATAAATCAAGTCTAAGCGGCAAGGAAACACATAAAAATTAATGTCATCAATTCACAATATGCACAGCCTTACTTCGCAATAGCATAAACATAGATATATGAAATCGTCATGCCTTAAAACCAACTTCAGAAAAGTCCTTTGAAAAATGTATATTTTCAACAACTCAAAACCGAAAGATTTAGTATGAGAATGAAATGAATCATATAGAGGCCCCTCGGGCAAAATATATTTCATAAGTTCAGAGTGAAAGTAGTAAATTAAGTAGCCCCTCGGGTAAAACATGTATCATAATCAGCCGCTCGGGCATGCCTCATAGTCACTTATGATCAGCCCCTCGGGAATACCTCACCATCACTCGTAATCAGTCACTCAGCACCTCATAGTCACTCATGCCTCCCAATCACTCGTCACTCGGCACTCAGTGCGCTCATTGGGGTGTGTGAAGACTCCGGAGGGGCTTCTTCAGCCCAAGCGCTAATATCAAGCAACCTCGTAGCGTATCATATCTTCACAATCAGGCCCTCGGCCTCACTCAGCAGAACCTCTCAAAAAGCCCCTCGGGCGAATTAGTAAAACAGGGTACTCAACCCAAAACATCATTTTTTTTAAATCTCAAAGTAGTGTAAATCAGGCTGAGTTTCGAAAACAGTAAGCACAATGTGGCTGAGTGAAATCATCAATAAATAGTAAGGAAAAACATCAGTAAAAAGCCCCCAAGGGGTCTAAACAGATCGGCGCGAGGCCCCAAACACGGCTTGTAGCCCAAATATTTCAACAATCTTTAGAACATAATTTAATATAAGGTTTTGAGTAAAATGTGCAACTCATTAGTTGTCGCGGAGTGGACCTAGTCCAATCCAAAAATCAGTGCGCACCACATACTCGTCATCCGACATGTGCGCCATTCTAAAATCAGTGAGAAATATGTAGTTTGGGGTTTCATACCCTCAGGACAAGATTTATAACCATTACTTACCTCTACCGGGCCACAACACTAGTCCGCTATGCTCTTGCCCCTCAAATTGGCTCCCGATTGCTCCGAATCTAGCCAAATCTAGTTTAACATCATTAATATATACTAAAGGAACACAACCCACTCGAAAACTATCAAATTATACAAGAATCTCGAAATTCGGCCAAACCCGAGCCCCGAGCCCACGTATCGAAATTCGATAAATTTTACATCACTAGGAACCTCGTCCTCCCACAATTGCCTACCCAAATTGCCAAAAGAATTTTCCAATCCTCCACCCATTTTTCCCAACCTTTTCCTACTTTAATCCTTCAATTTACAAGCCTAATCTGAACAAAATAGCATAGAAACGACTTTAACAACCCGGGAACTTACCTCCACTGAAGAACCACAAATTTTCTCTTCAATTTGCCTTTAAAAGAGCTCTAACTGCATGAAAAAATGGTGAAATGAATAAAATTTCACGGAGGTCTCTTTTATACTGTTCTGCATAGCAATTCCGCACCTGCGGACACTTAAACGCACCTACGGTCCCAGGTGCGCAGCTGCGCAATCCCACTAACGGACCAATTCTCGCACCTGCGGCCACTTCTCCGCACCTGCGGCTTCGCAGGTGCGGCCATCTCTTTGCACCTGTGGATTTCCCCTACCTAGCCTCATTTTGTACCTGCGCATGGCCTTTTGCAACTACGGCTACCCTTCTGCAGGTGCGGCTAACACCAGAAACTTACACCAGCAGCCATCTGCTGCAATTTCCAAGTTCAAAACTCCGCCAACCATCCGAAATCAATCCCGAGCCCGTCGGGGCCCCAACCAAACATACCAACACACCCCATAGCATTATTCCAACTTATTTGAGCCTTCGAAACACCAAAATTACATCAAATTCAAGCCTATGAACTTTGAAACTTCCAAATTTCCCCAACTACGCCGAAACCAACCAAAACACCTCCGATTGACCTAAAATTTTTCACACATACCCAAAATGATATTACGGACCTGCTCCAACTTCCAGAATCCCATTCCGACCTCGATAGCCTATTTTTCTCTGCCAACCAAAAATCGCCAAAAACTAACTTTCGCCGATTCAAGCCTAATTCTATACCGGACATCACAACTTCATTGCAAACACACTCCTAAGTCCCAAATCACCTAACGAAGCTATCCGAGCCATAAAATCCACATTCCAAGGTCGTTCACCAACAAGTCAACTCTCAGTTAAATTTTTCAACTATTAGGCTACTTTAAGAGACTAAATACCTCAATTCTCACCATGACCACTCCGGACCCAAACCAACTTACCCAATACAACAAAAACATGCTAGAAATATATGAAAAGTGCAGAAATGGGGGAAACAGAGTAAATCTCGCGAAACGACCGGCCGAGTTGTTACAAAATTGATCTCTCTGGCCTCCAAAATCAATAACAAAGGCTCTCAACATATCTTTGAGGATCTGAATGGTCCGCTCAGATTGCCCATATTTTTGTGGGTGGAATGTAGTACTCAGCTCCACTTATATGCCCAACTAACATTGAATAGCTCTTCAAAAGTGTGATGTATAGTGTGTGCCCTATCCGAGATTGTAGAAATAGGCACACCAGCAAATAGACAATCTCTATTATATAGATCTGAGTCAACTTCTATGACATGTAAGAAGTCTTAACCGGAATGAAATGCGTAGATTTGGTCAATCTGTCCATAATGACCCAAATAGTGTCAAATCTCCTCAAAGTTCGTGGCAATCTGTAACGACCCGGCCGGTCGTTTTGAGAGTTATAGCTCCATTTCCCCCATTTCTACTTCTTTATGTGTTATTCAGCTGTAGTGTGTTTTATCGGGTTGGTTGGTTCGGATCTGGAGTGGTTTCGGAGTGGACTGAGACACTTAGGCCTCATTTGTTTTTTTTAAGATTAAGACGTCTGAATCTGAATACACATCTAAATATCAAGACGTGTATTAAGATTAAGATATTTGATTCTGAATACACATCTGAATATATTAAGATGTGTATTAAGATCTAAATAGAAATAATTAAAACTGTTTGATTTTTAACATCTGAATGTATAAAATATTATTTGAAAATTAATAAACATAAAATTCAAATGAAATAACTAATCTTATATTCTATCAATAAAATATATAATTTTTTAAAATATGATAGTTGTTGGTGGTGATGGCTAACGGGTGAATGCCGACTGGAGGCGGTGGTTGGTGGTAGTTTTGGTTGATGATGGTGGTTCATGCTAGTAGCTAGTAGTGATTGGTAGTGGTGACGATTATGATTGAGGATGGTGGTGGTGGTTGGTGATAGTTAATAATGGCGGGTGGTGGTAGTAGTTGTGACTGAGGAAGATGGTGGGTGGATAGTAGTAGGTTATAATGATGGGCAGTGCCGACTGTGGTTCTTAATAGTGATGGGGTGGTCAATTGTGGTTGTTGATGGTGATTGTGGTTGTTAATAGTGATGGGGTGATCATTTGTGGTAGTTGAGGTTGATGAGTGTTGATTGTGGGTGAGAATGATGGTGGTCGGAGTGGGTGGTGATGGTCGATAATGGTGGCGGCTATGATTGAGGATGATGGTGGTGTAGTGGTAGTGGAGGTGGTGGTGGTGGGGTAGTGGTGGTGGTTGAGTATGGTGGTGGTGGCGGCATGGTGGTAGTTGATAATGATAGGAGGTGGCGGCAGTTAATAATGAATATGTGATAGCATCTTAATGAAATTAAGCCTCTATTATAGATCTTAATCATATAGACTTATTCTGACTCATTAAGTGGTTGTGAAGTAAAAAAAACAAACACACTTAATGATTAAGATCTGAATAATTAAGATTCAGACTTTAAAAATAAACGCACTTAATGTCTGAGATCTGAATGATTAAGATTCAGACCTCCATTAAGTGCAAATAAATGAGGCCTTAGTCTCCTATTTAGAAGTTTAAGTTGGGAAAAGTCATCCACATGTCGACCTATGAGTAAACGATCTTGGATTTGTATTTTTATGGTTCGGTTAGCTCTATTAGGTGATTTTGGACTTAGGAGTGTGTTCGGAATGTAATTTGGAGGTCCTTGGTAGAATTAGGCTTGAATTGGCGAAATTAAAAATTTGGCGATTTTTCGGTCGGTAGTAGAAAATTTGATATCCGGGTCGGAATGGAATTCCAAAAGTTGGAGTAGGTTCGTAGTGTCATTTTGACGTGTGTGTAAAATTTGAGGTCATTCAAACGTGGTTTGGTAGGTTTCGGCATCGTTTGCGGAATTTAGAAGTTTAGAAGTTCTTAGGCTTGAATCCGAGGGTGATTTGGTATTTTGATATTTTCTTGAGTGATTTGAAGGTGCGACTAAGTCCGTATGATGTTATAGGACTTGATGGTAGGTTTGGTTGAGGTCTCGGAGGCCTCGAGCGAGTTCCAGGTGGTTAACGGATTATTTTTGGCTTTTGGAGGATTGCTCATAGTTGCTGGTGTTTTCTTCTGGTTTCCTCATATGCGATCGAGGATTATGTTCGTGATCGCATAAGTTTATTTGGGGAAGAGGTGAAGTTTTTCTACGTGATCGCAGAGTTAGGGTCGCGATCGTGTACGTGTGTGAGCTAGTGCTTCGCGAACGTCTGGCCAATGTCGCGTTCGCGTAGGAGTAATAGAGCTGATGAGGAGCTGAGGTGATTGCTACCCGCGATCGCGTGAGGCAGGTTGCAAACGCGTAGGTTTTTGTGGTAAAGGTTCGCGAACGCGTGGGGATTTCCACGTTCGCATAGAGTAAATATATCGAGCAGCCTGTTTGTGCTTCGCGATCACGAGGCTATTTCTGTGATCGTGATGAAGGTATACCTAGGCAGATTTAAAAGATTCAAAATGAGGGTTTCGAGTTTATATCATAAAATTGAAGGGAAGCTCGGTAGAAGGCGATTTCTGGAGAGATTCTTGCATGGGTGTTTGGGGTAAGTGATTTGTATCTAATTTTGGTCAAACTCCATGATTATTCCTTTGATTTCATCCTTTAATTTGTGAGTTGAGGTGGAAAATTGGGGAAAATGAGGAAGAATTCTTGAGTTGGATTTTGGGGGTTTTGAATGGGATTTTATTATCGGATTAGAGAAAATTTGGTATGGTTAGACTCGTGAGTGAATGGGCTTTCAAGTTTTTTAATTTTTGTCGGATTCCGAGACGTGGGCCCAGGTGCTGGGCTTGAGCCAAATTTGAGATTTTGGGCTAATTTGATAGGTTTTTCTTGTAGAATCCATTCCATTAGCGTATATTGATGGTAATATATTTTTCTTAGATTCGGAGAATTTGGAGGCCGAGTCAAGAGGCAAGAGCATCGCGGGTTAGAGATTTGACCGGTTTGAGGTAAGTAGCGATTGTAAATCTAGACCTGAGGGTATGAAACCCCAGATTTCGTATCATTTTACCTTTTTGAGGTGACGCACATGCTAGGTGACGGGCGTGTGGGCGTGCACCGTTGGGGATCATGACTTGGTCCGTCCCGTAGCAACTGTAGAGTTGCATATTTTGTTTGAAATTTTATAAGAGCTATGTGTTTTAGAAAGACTTCTTATAACTTGGGCTGAATGCCATGTTTGGGCCTTGTGCCAGTACTGTTTGGACCCTCAAGGGAATTTTCTTACTATTCTCTCACTGTTTTTTATTTGAAATATGTACTCAGTCATGATGATACCTGTTTACTGCATAACTCAGTTTTATTACTCAGTTTTGATGCATATAAATGTTGTTTTGAGCTGAGTTCCCTGTTTTTACTGAAAAGCCCGAGTGGCTTGAGAGGTTTATGATTGGGTGAGTCCGAGGGCTTGATTTGTGAGGATATTATATAATATCGGTCTGCACGCCGCAGTATGTTTATTATAGGCCGAGGGCCTGAGTGATTGATGCCACGATTTGGCTTGATATAGCGCTTGGGCTGAAGGAGCCCCTCCGAAGTTTGTAAACACCCCCAGTGAGCGCAGGTACCTACTGAGTGTGAGTGCCGTGTAGCGAGTGCTGAGTGAATGTGAGGCATGAGTGATGGTGAGGTATGCCCCAGGGGCTGTTACGAGTGAGGTATGCCCAAGAGGCTATTTACGAGTGACTATGAGGCTTGCCCGAGGGGCTGTATATGAGTGATATTTTGCCTAAGGGGCTGTTTATGTTTTCATCATTTTCACTCTCTTTTGCATTGAGTCTCTCTTGAAACTATTGAAAAATATCTTTAAATGATTTTCACCAGAACTGGATTTTTAAACGAGATGATTTGATTCAAATACTGATTTGAAAGCATGTTGTACTTTACCGAGATTTTATGATGTGGACTTTATGTGCTTTACTTCTCGTCACTACTAGTGATTGTTACTTACTGAGTTGGCGTACTCACGTTACTCCCTGCACCTTGTGTGCAGATCCAGGTGTTACTGGACGTGCGAGCGAGTGTTAATTCATCTGTCGCGGATCTTTTGGAGTTAGCAAGGTATTTGCATGGCGATCACATCCCTGCTCTTCTCCCTCCTATCTTCTTATAGCTGCTTTATTGGATTTTCGGACTATATTGGTCCTAGTATTATCATACATGTATCGTAGATGCTCATGACTAGTGACACCCGATGTCGGGCCTTATTTTCCGTATTTTTCCTTGTTTTAAATTTCTTATGAAAGGTTTATCGTTAAATAGCTGGAAAGTAAATATTTCAAAATGAAATATTGTGTGTTTGGGTAGTGAGTCGGTTGTCCTAGTACCACGATAGGCGCCATCACGACTTGGTAATTTGGGTCGTGACAAGTTGGTATCAGAGCCTAGGTTGCATAGGTCTTATGAGTCATGAGCAGGTTTAGTAGAGTCTTGCTGATCGGTACGGAGACGTTTGTACTTATCTTCGAGAGGCTACAGAACCCGTAGGAAAAATCTCACATTCTTGAATTCTTTTCGTGTGAATCCATTGATTCAGCTTGAAGTGTACTCTTTGAATTCCTTCCATGCATTCGTATGAGCACATGAGCGCTCGGTATTAGATTTGCATCGACGGCTTGTGATTTTCATGGATGAGGTGTGAGGTGTGATTTTAGCATGTGGATGATAGGCCAGTCTGGAGGACTTCAGGCTGGTTTTGTCTGTGGCTAGAGTACTTAGATTTCGATTGTGTGAGCATGTGCATTTGGGACTTATATGTCCATTTGTGTCCTTATTGGTGGGATTTTGTGACTGGATGACTATGTGGTGAGTATGATTGATGGTGAGATGTATTCAGATTTTTTGAATGTGACAAAAAGATTTTGCTGGAGATGTAGCAAGAACTATTGGGTGTTTGACTTATGTCTTGAGTTGATGTATAGCCTCTAGTTGTGGGTGTATTGAAGGACCTCTCATGTAGTTTAGTTGTGGAGTGAAGTAGATCTTCATGTTGTGTTATGAGTTCTTGATGATGTCTGTTAGGCTGACCAATGCCCCAGTAGCGTTCATGCAGTTGATGAACAGTGTATTCCAACCATATTTGGACTCCTTCGTTATTGTATTCATTGATGACATCTTGGTGTACTCTCGTAGCCAGGAGGAGCATGCTCAGCATTTTAGGATTTTATAACACAGATTGAGGGAGGAGAATCTTTATGCAAAGTTCTCCAAGTGTGAATTTTGGCTCAGTTCAGTAGCAATTTTGGGGAACGTGGTGTCCAGTGAGGGTATTCAGGTGGATCCGAAGAAGATAGAGGCGGTGCAGAGTTGGCCTAGACCATCCTCAGCCATGGTGATTAGGAGCTTTCTTGGTTTGGAAGGTTACTACCGTCACTTTGTGGAGGGATTTTCATCTGTTGCTTCGCCCTCCATTCGGGTAGTCGGGTGAGGGTGAGGAGAGATCAGAAGCTCAAGACTGCTTTGACCACAGCTCCAGTGTTAGTTCTGCCATCCAGGTTCTTATACCGCATACTGTGATGTCTCGAGGATAGGCATTGGTTGTGTTTTAATGCAGGAGGATAAAGTGATTGCGTAATAGCTATGATTTTGGAAGGGTATAGCGAGATATCATTTTGAGGCTAAGTAGGCATGGTTATCTCCTGCGGGGTGTCCTGAGGTTGTGTGATCCTTATATTGTTTTGTAGCAAGTTCTCTTTTACCAGTAAATGATATATGTTGCAATTTGAGTTTAGATCGCTTGTGGAAGTTGGCATGACTATTATAATGGTGAATGCGAGATTTGCAGATAATTTAAAGTATTAGATGGTTTGCATTGCAGGAGCTCAGGAAGGATTTAGTTGAATCCCACTGTGGTATTATGGTAGTAATGGAGTATGGGAATTGTGAACTATGGTGCATTTTGATCTATGGCCTCGAGCCAAGTGGGGGAGTTTGTCATCAACGAGTTGATTGCACGATTATGTGTTGCATCAGTTCAAGTTGGGGTATACTAGTGAGTCAGTTATGACTGCATGCGTTGAGAGCGAGGATGACTCGATTAAGGGAATTTCTAGATACAAGTTGTATTCCACTCTATGGGCATGTGAGAGTCGTGGAATAATTGAGTGGCTAGTTGTGGAGGATGTAGTGTGCGTGGAGTAGAAGATTGCTCGGTTGCTGAGAAGAGTAGATTACTTCTGAGGATGTCGGTGAGAAAATGGGGTACAGTTCGTTCGGTCCATTTGATCAGTTTAATTGAGATTTGCGTAGAGTGAATGACTCTCGAGAATGGTTCTGATGGGTTAAAGGTTATATGTAACAATTGGGAATATTCAAGATGTGTATCTGTCTAGAAACTGAGATTTACATTGGAAGGTGTCAAGATTTGTGGTATTTCTATATCGTTGTGGATTCTAAATTCGGTATCGGGAAAGGGAAAGAATAGCTTAAATTCATCAAAAGTCTCTTCAGAGTAAGTGTTTGAGTTGTGGTACTTTTGGGGTTCTTAAGAGAATATAGCGGCTTATGAGCCTTAGGGCGGTGTGGTTTTGTGCTAGGGTCCCGCGTGGTGAGTTTTGGTTGAGGATTTTTGTACTATGGCAAGGGGAAGAATCAATTTGAAGGTAACTCAAAAGGAACTCGGAAGAATAGGACAGCTTGGTAGTAGATTGGATCGGTATGGTAATGAGTAAGATCAGTTCTTTGGGTGCTTATGATGTGGTAAGGTTCTACGTGTGATTCGTGGCAATGCTCTTGGGTTTTGGTGACCTGCATAGCTTGGTTGAGTTAGAGTGTAAGGTCCCGTAAAATTTTGCCTAGGAACCCGGAACTTCGTGGTACCGAGGTTAGATTTATGTGTTGTAGCATTAGAAGTAAGCTCGCCGCAGTTCGGACTTTTTGGATGGAACAGTACGCTTCTGGGTTTAAGGAAAATGTTTTTAAAATGTGTGCGTTTCTGCGGCCCATTATGCGGCCGCATAATCACTCTGCGGACCGCGTAATTGCCGTAGAGTGAAGTAGAAAATTTGGCCAATTTGAGGTCAGCTTTGCGGTCGATTTATGCGATCGCATAATCACTATGCGGACCGCACATTGGCCGTATAATTTCTCTTGGGTTTCTGTGAAGGGAGTTCTGCGGTGCATTATGCGACCGCAGACCAAGTATGCAGACTGCATATTGGTCGCATACACGATCAGAAAATTCAAGCCCCTAAGGGCTATTTCTGTGGTCACTTTGCGGACCGCATATCCATTATGTGGGACCGCATACCTGTGTCGGGGCACCCATTTTTCTTATTTTAAACCCGACCCTATTCCGATAAAACACCCCTTTTAGACCAGTTTGAGCTCACTTCTAATATTTTCTAGAGAGGGGGAGGGGGAGCTCTAGAGGGAGGGCCTAATCTTTATCAAACTTTCTTCAATTATCACTTAAAGCTTTGAGGATATTCAAGTAAGGCACCAAATTCTTCATCCTAAGAGGTAAGACTTCATCACCCCGGCTCTTAATTTCAAACATAGCTATAATGGGATATTAGTGAGGTAATTCATGGGGATGAGGGTGATTTTATTGCATGCATATGTCCTTAGGAGATGTGGGGGAATTGTAAATCAAGGATAGAGAGGAATGGGATATGGGCTGGGGTAATCTTCCATAAAAATACCATAAAACCTTAATGAACACGTGATGTTTGATAAAATGCTCAGGTGAGCTAGGATTCTGATCATTCTCCCTAATTATGGGTTCAATTGTGATGCATTGCTAAAATAGATTGAAGTTGCAAACATTCCGAAACATTGTAGGGATTAAGGAAAACTCGATTGAGGTATGTATGGCTAAAACCCCCTCTTCTTAGAAACCAAACTCATATGGCGCCCCTACAATTGGTGTAAGCTTTAATCTTGATTGATGTAGGAGATGACATTTCAAATGTGCTTGTGTTGTAAAAAATTTATGTGTAACATGTATTCAAATGCTCCCCGTTAAGCTATGTTGTTACTTTGTGATGTATTGAAGTTATGGAATATGTGTTAAATTGCCAAAGCATGTAACAACCTCTATCTGTTCAGGATTCATGTTTTCTCATATGTGTACTTGATGTCTTGAATTGAAAGGCTTGTTGATGAAATTGTTAATAATGTGACACATGTGGAAAACACTTGAATTATGAAATGCGGCCAAGTGCCAAGCATGAATTAACAATTGTTACCACTAGCATTTAAAGACTTGAAATATGTGTGTGCAAAATAAGGAATGATATGATTGATGAGAAAGGGAAAAATGTCTTGAGTAAGGCGGCCTAGCCGATCGGGCCGTGATCGTACACCATGCCGCACACATGGTGGTATTGTGTTGTGAACTGAACCGGAAAATGAAACAGGAATTGATATTGTAGAAAAATGTCTCCAAGGGAGATGACCTAGCCGATCGGGTCATGATCGGACTCCGTATACGAGTACGGTGGCATTGTGAATAATGAGGTGTTAATGCTAGTAATGGCCCAAATTAAAATTATAGCAGTCTCACTTGAAAGCTTATGTGATTCCTTATTTGATGTCGTGGTATTGACTATGTTTCTCATTGATTTCTTGATTGCTTCCTCTTGCATTATTGATCTTTCTAAGGAGATAGTGTTTTGGTCATACATACTAGTACTATTCAACAGTACTAACGTCCCTTTTGCCAGGGGCACTACATCTTTGAATGGATGTAGGTGGTTCCTTAGCAGACAGTGCCGACCACAGATAATGGTTCATCCTCCTTGCAGCAGTCTTGGTGAGCCCCCATTTTTTCCAGGGGTCATGTAGTTCTTCTTTTGACATAATTTACCACGTTTTGAGGTATAGGCGGGGACTTGTCACCAGCATGGTCATATCTATCTTTTGTATCTTTAGAGGCTTCGTAGACGTTATGTGGGTTATGTATGGGTATTGGATGGGTCACGGGATCATATTGTATTTTGAAACTCCTTTCCCACCAAATTGTAAATTGTATGCACTTTTGGAGGTTTAACTATGGCATAATGGATATAATGAAATTGAACTAGCAACGTTTATATGTATATATAGATGTACATCCGTTCATTCCACTGTTTAACTAATGGTGACGTTCCCTCTTTATAAATCATGAATGAGACGGGTAGGAAGATTTTAATAGGCTTGCTCGACCGACTTCACTTGGTTGAGCATCGGTCGCGCCCCCCGAGGTTGGGGAGTGACATAGAGGGATTCAGTCCTAACAGTTGGTTAAGTAAAAATGGATTTTGGAGAGTTATTGATAGTCTCTACCAGTATTTGAAATATATATTTCCTACCGGTGCATGGGGCATGTGGCGTATTGTAATTTTCTCCAGAATGGAATCAAATGGAAAGTTCTTAGCTAATTCAGTATGTAGTTGCTTACGACTCAGAGTGGATTTTGAGATCTGTCGTATCTTTCATATGGTGGCGTAATGGGTGCAATGTGAGGTGTAGTATTGAGATTGCATGTGCAAGGTCACGATGCAGTTTTGAAAGGAAGGTTCTGAATTTTTAGGTAACATGGACGATCTTAGATGACCAGATAGATGATATTACTTCTAGGTATGGCTTGATGAAAGTGTAAGTTTCAGAAGGGGCACTGTGTTTTGATTTATGGATACTTCATTGGTGTGGCGGCACTCTCCTAGTTGGTCGGTCGCGGGCATTCAAATTTTGGCCTTGTAACACATACGGATTGTAGGGGTATTCCCCTTGGTATGATTGTGTATTGGAGAAGTATTAGACATGCAGGTGGTGGAGTTGAGATCGGATATGGTGATTCGTGTTCTCTATGGGTTTGGAGACTGGGAACTCTAATGAGTAGATGATTTCATAGTTGTGAGATGTGGAGACATAGCCAAGGTTAGTCAGAGGATAGTGTGTGTTGTGATTCAGTCATTGTGGACCTTCATAGGGTTATTTGCCTATTGTGGATGACCGGATTGACTTGGGGTTCATTGTAGGACCAAATTGGGATAGGTGTTTTGCAATGAGTCGGATTGATTGGCTCCATAGTGCTATTGTGAGGGACGTTCCATTGTTGTTGGGCTTATTTGTGTTCTGGAATGATTTGTGAGTTACTCTTCCCAGCTACTAGGAGTTGTGATTCGTTGGTTTTAGGCACACATGGTGTGGTTCTATTGTGGTCTTATAGCGGAATCTGAGTGAGATAAATAATTCAGTATTGCAGGATTGAGGCATATTAGTTATGTTCTTTCGTGTTTTGTGTGGCCTCGTATCGTCTGATTCTCCGTGGTTATGGTAATGCACATTGAGTACTTGATGTTGAATTTCGCATGGTTATTGATTTTGAGCAAGGCGGAGCGAGGTATATAATATGGACCAGCATTTGGATGGGGGTCACGCATTGCAGCGAAGTTATGTTGAGATATGATCCTTGTGTGTTTGATTTGTGTGCTTTGGCTCTGCGGTGTGTGAGGAGTTCTTAGCAGTGCGTTTTGGTGATCCCCGTTGATCTTGCGGGACGATTCTCTTGTTCGAAGTGATTTTCCATGTTTTAGTATATTTAGAGTGGTTGCTTATTGGTGCGCAGATTGCACGGGTTGTGGATTTAAGTTGTATTGATGCGTCATGTCACTAGAGTGGTTGTGTGGATGAGATGAGGTCCTCAGACCTAGAATGGGTGCTATCGGATCTGGTTGCGGTATATTTGGGAGGATATCGATGTTGATCGGCTTAGAAAATTTTCCATAGTTCCTATCAAATGAGAGGGAGTTCCATCACTTGTTGATCCGACGAATGGTTATGGGTTTCTGCGTGTTTCTTTCATCATTGGCAGTATATGAAGGTTTTAGAATGGTTCTCTGTTTGATGATAGGTTGTTACCAGAATTGGATTATTCTGAGCAACCACTGTGATTATAGCTATGAGTGTTTGAGTTATGGGGATATCATGTGATTTCATCTTGAGTTATGGCTATGGTTGGATACAGTTGGTTCAGACTTATACAACGTGTAGATATGAGATTCTGATCTTATAGAAAACTTGGGATGTGGAAATTTGGATTCTAAGGCTTGGGCTAGGTTGGATGAAGAAATTTTGCTATAATGTGTTATCAGACCTATATGGGATAGGGTGACGTGAGATCACCCTGGGTATGTGTGTGGTAAGGTTATTCGGCGATTTGATGGCTTTTGGAACAACTCTGAGCACGTTTGAGGATAAACATATGTTTAAATGGGGGAGGATGTAAAAAAACAGCCGGCTGTTTCGAGAGTTATAGCTATGTTTCCCCCATTTCTGCTTCTTATTGTGTTATTTAGCTGTAGTGTGTTATATCGGGTTGGTTGGTTCGGGTCCGGAGTGGTTTCGGAGTGGACTGAGACGCTTAGTCTCCTATTTAGAAGTTTAAGTTGGGAAAGTCAACCAGATGTTGATTTATGAGTAAACAATCTTGGATTTAGATTTTTATGGTTCGATTAGCTCCGTTTGGTGATTTTGGACTTAGGAGCGTGTCCGGAATGTAAATTGGAGGTCCGTGGTAGAATAAGGCTTGAATTGGCGAAATTGGAAATTTGGCAATTTTTCGGTTGGTAGTGGAAAATTTGATATCGGGTTCGGAATAGAATTCTAGAAGTTGGAGTAGGTTCGTAGTGTCATTTTTGACTTGTGTGCAAAATTTGAGGTCATTCAGATGTGGTTTGGTAGGTTTCAGCGTCGTTTGCGAAATTTGGAAGTTTAGAAGTTCATAGGCTTGAATCCGAGGGTGATTTGGCATTTTGATGTTGTTTTGAGTGATTCGAAGGTGAAAGATTGTATGATGTTTTGGGACTTGATGGTAGGTTTAGTTGAGGTCCCCGGGGCCTCGGGCGAGTTCCGAGGGGTTAACGGATCATTTTTGGCTTTTGGAGGATGGTTGATAGTTGCTGTGTTTTCTTCTGGTGTCCTCATACGCGACCGCGCAAGCTTATTTGGGGTAGAGGTGAAGTTGTTCTACGCAATCGCAAAGTTAGGGTCGCGATCACGTACGTGTGTGAGGTAGTGCTTCGTGAACGCATGGCCAGTGACGCGTTCGCGTAGGAGTAATAGAGTTGATGAGGAGCTGAGGTGATTTCTCCACGCGATCGCGTGAGGCAGGTTGCGAACGCATAGGTTTGTGTGTAGAGGTTCGCGAACGCGTGGTGATTTCCGCGTTCACATAGAGTAAATATGTGGGGCAGCCTGTTTGTGCTTCGCAATCGCGAGGCTATTTTCACGATTGCAATAAAGGTATACCTGGGCAGATTTAAAAGATTCAAAACAAGGGTTTCGAGTTTATATCATCAAATTGAAGTGGGAGCTCGGTAGAAGGCAATTTTTGGAGAGATTCTTGTGTGAGTGTTTGGGGTAAGTGATTTCTATCTAATTTTGGTCAAATTCTATGATTATGCCTTTAATTTCATCCTTTAATTTGTGATTTGGGGTGGAAATTTGGGGAAAATGACGAAGCATTCTTGAGTTGGATTTTGGGGGTTTTGAATGGGATTTTGTTATCGGATTGGAGAAAATTTGGTATGGTTATACTCGTGAGTGAATGAGCTTTCAAGTTTTGTAATTTTTGTATGATTCTGAAACGTGGGCCCAGGGGCCGGGTTTGAGCCGAATTTGGGATTTTGGGATAATTTGGTAGTTTTTCTTGTAGAATTCATTCCATTAGCGTATGTTGATGGTAATATACTTATTTTGCTTAGATTCAGAGCATTTGGATGCCAAGTCGAGAGGCAAGAGCATCGCAGGTTAGAGATTTGACCGGTTGAGGTAAGTAACGATTGTAAATCTAGTCCTGAGGGTATGAAACCCCGGATTTCGTATCATTTTACCATTTTGAGGTGACGCATGTGCTAGGTGACGGGCGTGTAGGCGTGTACTGTTGGGAATCGTGACTTGGTCCGTCCCGTAGCAACTGTAGAGTTGCATATTTTGTTTGAAATTGTATAATGGCTATGTGTTTTAGAAAGACTTCTTATAGCTTGGGCTGAATGCCATGTTTGGGCCTTGTGCTAGTACTGTTTGGACCCTCAAGGGAATTTTCTTACTATCCTCTCACTCTTTTTGATTTGAGATCTATACTCAGTCATGATTAAACCTGTTTACTGCATAACTCGGTTTTATTACTCGGTTTTGATGCATAATAATGTTGTTTTGGGCTGAGTTCCCTGTTTTTACTGAAATGCCTAAGTTGATTGAGAGGTTTATGATTGAGTGAGGTTGAGGGCCTGATTTTTGAGGATATTATATGGGATCGGGCTGCACGTCGTAGCATGTTTATTATAGGCCGAGGGCCTGAGTGATTGATGTCATGATTTGGATTGATATATCGCTTGAGTTGAAGGAGCCCCTCAGAAGTCTGTACACACCCCCAGTGAGCGGAGACACCTACTGAGTGCGAGTGCCGAGTGCCGAGTGCTGAGTGACTGGGAGGCATGAGTGATGGTGAGGTATGCCCGAGGGGGTGTTACGAGTGATTGTGAGGTATGCCCGAGGGGCTGTTTACGAGTGACTGTGAGGCTTGCCCGAGGGGCTGTATATGAGTTTTTGCCCGAGGGGCTATTTATGATTTCATCATTTTCACTCTCTTTTGCATTGAGTCTCTGTTGAAATTGTTGAAAAATATCGTTAAATGATTTTCACCGGAACTGGATTTTTAAACGAGATGATTTGACTCAAATAATGATTTGAAATCATGTTGTACTTTATCGAAATTTTATGATGTGGACTTTATGTGTTTTACTGCTCGTCACTACTGCTTAGCCTTTAATTGTGATTGTTACTTACTGAGTTGGCATACTCAAGTTACTCCATGCGCCTTGTGTGCAGATCCAGATGTTACTGGACGTGCGAGCGAGTGTTGATTCATCCGTCGCGGATCTTTTGGAGTTAGAAAGGTAGCTGTATGGCGATCGCAACCCTACTTTTCTCCCTCCTATCTCCTATAGCTACTTTATTGGATTTCCAGACTGTATTGGTCCTAGTATTATTAGACATGTATCGTAGATGCTCATGACTAGTGACACCCGATGTGGGGCCTTATTTTCCATATTTTTCCTTATTTTAAATTTCTTAGAAAGATTTATCGTTAAATAGCTGGAAAGTAAATATTTTGAAATGAAATATTGTGTGTTTGGGTAGTGAGTCGGCTGGCCTAGTACCACGATAGGCGCCATCACGACTTGGTAGTCTGGGTCGTGACACAATCCTACCGTCCTGCACCAACACACAAAGCATCACAATAGACAGTTTACATCCCCCATCTTGAGGGCAATACCAAAAGTGGAGTTGTAGTTAAAGAAATCTTGATGTTCTGAAGCTCTCATCATATCATCTGAACGGAGCAGCCTTCTGAGTCAACTTGGTCAATGAAGCTGCAATACATGAGAATCCTTTTGCATAGAAATGATAGTAATTAGCCAAGCTTGAGAAACTCCTTATCACTATAGCGATATAATTTCTGAGACAGCTTTAAACTGCCTCAATATTCTTTGGATCCATCTTGATCCCATAACTAGATACCACGTGGCCCAAGAATGCCGTCGAGTCCCACCAAAACTCACACCTCGAGAACTTAGCATACAACTCGTCTTCCTCATAATCTAGAGCACAATCCCCAAATGCTGCTCGTGCTCCTCTCTACTACGGGATACACCAAGATATCATCAATAAATACAATGAAAAAATGTCACGCCCCAACCTCGGGGAGCGCGACCGGCGTTCAACCGAGTGGACCCGGTCGAGCAAGCCTGTTAGACACTTTCTACCCACTCACTTACGATCAGGAAAAAGGCGTGTTTTCATTAGTTAAACAGTAGAGGCATATATACATAAACATTATTAATTCATTTCATTTTGTTACATCATTGATAGGTTTTAAAATACATACATCTTATGATTTAGTGGAACAAAATCCAAAACACAACATAATCCATTTGACCCTCCTAGTACCCATATACAACCCACATAATGTCTACGGAGCCTCTAGAGATACCAAAAAGAGTGGAAAGATAGTGATGGCGATAAGGTCCCGGCTATACCTCAAAGTGACTACAACATAGCAAAAGATATAATACAAGACCCAGAATGAAGTGGGGCTCACCGAGTTCGCTGAGAAAAGGATGCACTACTGCTTGTGATCAACACTGTCTGCCACGGAACCACCTGCATCCATTTAAAGATGCAGCGCCCCCGGCAAAAGAGACGTTAGTAATGTCGAATAGTACTAGCATGAAAGCTAAACACCATCACAATAACATGAATAGCATTACAAGGGAAACAGTCAAGAAGACAATACGAACTGTAAATAATACTAAAATTTCAAGTTAGTCACTTAGATTTTCAAGTCAATTTCCACATTATTAGGTTGGATAGTTTTTAATGCCAATATGCCACAGTCCACAATACCATCGTGTTCTTACACGGAGTCCGATCTCCGCCCGATCGGCTAAGCCATCTCATTTGAGACATCAACCATATTCATATTTTCACTCACAATACCACTGTGTTATTACACGGAGTCCGATCTCGGCCCGATCGGCTAATCCATCTTATTCGAGAAATCGACTATTTCAATCGATCATCTTACTTCATATGCATTTCCCATCTCATCAGCACATTAGCATATGTGTCTTTAATTATAGTATCTTTCTTGGCGCTTGGCCTTATTGCATAGTTCAAGTTCTTTTTCACATTACAACATTTTTATTATCATCAATAACAACACGGTCTTCATTCAAGACTCTTGATTTCACATGTGAGTAATTTAGAATTCAAGGCACATAGAGGCTCTTCACAAAAGTTGGCATAACAGTCTTTAATCGGATTTGACATGAAGTCTAGGCATTTTTAGAACACATATTCTAAGTGTTGAATGTTTCTTCAGATGACGAGATAACATGATGAAAGCATGGGAATACATATTACACATATATTTTCAAAGCAAAAACATTCGGGATAGCAATTTCTAGGACAATCAATTTGGGACTTACATCGATCTCATGAATACCATAGGATTCAATTTTAAGAAGTGGGAGTTTAGCCAACATACCTCAATTGAGCCCTTTAAAGCTCTAAGATGTTCCGAAATATTAGCAACTTCAATCTATTTTAGCAATATAGCACAATTGAACCCAAAATTAGGAAAATGATCATAATTCTATCAAACACTATATGTGTATTAAGTTTTCATGACCCTTTTTATGAAAGACCACACCAACACATACCCCATTCTTTTCTATCTTTAATTCACAACCTCCCCACATACCTTAGGAACACATGCATGCAAGGTAATCACCATCATCCCCATGAATTACCTCACCAATGGCTCATTCTAGCTACATTTTAAAATTTAGAGTTTGGGTGATAGAATCTTTCCTCTTAGGAAGAAGACTTAGGTGTCTCTCTTGATAATTTTTCAAGGATTTTAAGTGAGAATTGAAGAGCAATTTGGTGAAGATCACTTTCTTCCTCTAGGATCCTCTCTCTCACTCTAAAAATATCATCAAATAGGTTCAAAATGGTCCAAGGTAGGTGTTTTAATTGAATAGGGTCGGGTTTAAAACCCCCCAAAATGAAGCTCTGGAACAGGTTTTGTGGTCGCATATGCGACCACATAATGATTATGCGGTCCGCGAAATGACTGCGAAAAGTGCCCCTGGGAATTGGGCTGGTCTGCTTCATTCTCCGGCCATTATGCGGACCACATACCTGTTTTGCGGTCGTATAATGTGCCGCAGAACCTCCCTCCACAGAAGTCCAAAGATGATTATGCGACCAAAGTGCAGCCCTCGAAACGGCTATGCGGTCGCATAATTGGCAACGGAATTTACCTCAAATTTTGCCAATAAGGCTGCTTCACTCTACGCCTACTTCGACATCACAGAATCTCGGTCTTTCGAAAAAAAATTACGGGGTCTTACAACAAATGAATCCAAATAAGACTAGAACACATTGTTCATCAAATGCATGAAAGCTACTGCGCATTAGTCAAACCCAAAGACATTACCAAGAACTCATAATGCACATAATGAGTCCTGAAAGTCACCTTATAAATGTCCGAAGCTCTAATCTTCAACTGGTGATAATGTGATCTCAAGTCAATCTTCGAGAATACCCTAGCACCCTTGGATCGAACAAATCATTAATGTGAGGTAATAGATACTTGTTCTTGATAGTGACATTATTCAGCTATCTATAGTTGATACACATTCTCATAGAACTGTCATTTTTCTTCACTAACAACACAGGTGCACCGCAATGTAAAACACTCGGCCTAATAAACCCCTTATGTAATAACTCCCACAACTGCTACTACAACTCTTTCAACTCACCTGGAGCCATATGATATAGTGGAATAGATATGGGTTGAGTGCCCTGCACCAAATCAATACCAATGCCAATACTCCTATCAGGTGGCATGCCCGGTAGGTCTACAAGAAACACATTTAGAAACTCCCTCACTATCAGGACCGAATCAACAATAGGAGTATTATTACTAACACGTCTAACAAAATCCGGATATGCCAAATACCCCTTCTCAACCACCAGTTGGGCCTTCAGGAAAAAATTACTCTATTGGGAGTGTGACCAAGAGAATCCCTCCAATAAATTGAGTGTATCATTTGCAATCAAATTAAATGGACTATCCCAATACATTTGCACATAAATAATTAAATCAAGCATATTAGCCACAAATTTAATTGGACTAATATCTTGAATTTAAGATAACTAAAATTATCTTATGGATTTAAATCCAATAAGATTTGAATGAATACAAATTCCTTAACCAAAAATGAAGTTCTAAATAAAAATAATTTATTTGGTCACGGAATACCTGAATAGGATGCTGAAGAGAATGGCCAAGACTAGAGAGTCCAAATACCATCCAAAATGTGCTAAAAAGGAATCATTCAACTTCAATTTGTAGATGATCACTTACTCTTTTGCAAAGGAGAAAAAAAAGTTTGTCAACTGTTGTCTGATTGCTTACAAGCTTTCTCTAGAGCTTCAGGACTGATTTTCTAAGAGTTCAGCATATTTTTGTGGAGTCAAACATGTAGTGCAACACCAAATTCTTGACATGTTGGGTTACTCCAAATGGGAGCTTTCTTTCCGATATCTTGGAGTACTTTCAAGCTCAAAGAGCTATCTGTTACTCAATGTCAAACCCTGCTTGATAAGATGCTGAGTAATATTACCAGTCGGATCACTAAATTTATCTCATATGCCAGTAGAATCTAGCTAATTAAGAGTGTCCTATTCTCAATTCAAACCTTCTGTTTGTGCTTCACGAAAAGATTTGATCATATCTACATGTAGAAAATTCCTATGGATTGGTGACAAGATGGAATCTAAGACATTATTGGCTTGGGATATCTTATGTCAACCACAGTCTGTTGGTGGTGTTAACTTTATTGATATGGAGATATGGAATAGAATTGCTATGCTCAAACAATTTTGAAACTTATGCAAGAAGAATGACGAGCTTTGAGTCCTTTGAGAGTACATGCTTACTATTAGAAAGGTGATCCCATCTGGAAAATAACTTGCAAGCACACATCCTCGTATTTTCAAAAGATTGTCAAGGCTGGAACGTACCTTGACCAATGTGAGCTCACAATGAATTAATTTCTCTTTATAGAGCAATTCTCTATCAGAAAAATACATAAGAAGCTAAGCTCAAAGGTGATTTTGAAAAGGTTCCTCAGAGAAGATTAATATGTAATAATATTGGTGCTCCTTAATGGATATTTATTCTAAGGCTAGCTAGGCTGGCCTAATAGTGTTGAACCAAATTTGCCCCTGGTGTCATCAACATGATGAAGTATTTTTCATTTATATTTCAAGTGCTACTGAGATATGTGAAAAGATGTGGGTTGACAGGGCATACAAAGACAATCACTAAGTTGGATGAAGAGCTCACCTGGGCTGTAACTAATTATTCTAATGATAATAACTGTAATGCTGAATTATACAGGATGGTGGTAACATGAAGAATCTTCTATGTATGGATGGAGAGAAAAGGCATTTACGGGGAAGGAATACAATTATAGTGTTATCACTAGGGTGCTTGTTCAAGATGTCTTCTACAAAGCAACTAGGAAACCTCACTTAGCCAAGATGCTGCTGAACTACATTTTTTATCCATGTACAGTTAGGGATTGAGAGACGATGATATGAAACTGGGAATTTGTGTCCACTTCCTATTTGTTTGATGTTCTTTTATTTATTCTTTGAGCTTTTAATTAAATGAATTTATTTACCAAAAATAAAAATAAAAATAAAAATAAGTACTTGGATGTTGCTTCAGTTTTCACTCATCATAAATTTCAAGCTGTATCTCCTGCTTACTACTCTCATCCATGATATTTTGTACCATTTTTATAAGTATTTGTATGAACACATATGTCCTCATGCTCATAATTATAATCTATATTTTTGTCCCATTCAATACCATCAAAATGTATTTATCATGCATATTTTTCTTTACTAGTTCAATTTGAACCATTGTAATTCATAATAAAAAATTGGTTAGACAGTCGAGGCAAGATTTATTAATAAAATATCTTTATAGTTTAATTTTTTTCTACGAATCTTTGGTGCAATTTCAATGTTTATGATCCATTTCAAAGATGATTTACCTATACAAGAAAATAGTTCATTTTCATGTATGTATATTTTCAAGATATTAATGAGAATGATATTGGGGTATATATTTTCCAATTGGATTTTTGGTGAATATTTGTGATTTACCGTGAATTCTCAAGTTCTTTTGTTTAGTGCGTTGTGTAAATCATTTTTCAAAACTTTTTTTTCCTTTAGTAAGTGGGCTTGTGAATATTTGTTTTCCCTCTTTTTGTGATCAATGAGTTATATAAATTGGTTCTCTTTCTAATATTATAGCAATAATCATATATATATAGGGGAGCAAATCTATGAGAGTTAGAGATTATGAGAGAAGAAGAGGTGGTAAATTTGTTAGTATCTTCACTGAGTTATTCTTTAAAGCCAATATCTATCTTGGTTTTCCTTTTTTTGCTATCTTTATGATCATAAGTTATTTTTTTAATAATTTATCAAGGTTAAAGTTATAAACACTTCATTTTATACTTAGTTCAACCTTTTTGCTCTCTTCCCCAACCCAATATATTCATTCTATTTGTTTCTTTATTTCTATAATTTTCCTTTTGATATGATTTAGTGATGGTGAATGATATCAAGTCATTATACAGGATTTATTTTCTAATCTCAAAATTAGTAGTTATAGCTTATATAATAATTTAATTATTGTGTCAATGTATAATATATCTTATTTAATCTTTGTTGCAATTTCAACGTTTATGATCCATTTCAAAGATGATTTACCTATATTCAAGAAAATAGTTCATTTTCATGTATGTATATTTTCAAGATATTTATGAGAGTGATATTGGGGTATATATTTTTTGTTTGGATTTTTGGTGAATATTTGTGATTTACTGTGAATTCTTAAGTTCTTTTGCTTAGTGTGTTGTGTAAATCATTTTTTAAACCTTTTTTTCTTTAGTAAGTGGGCTTGTGAATATTTGTTTCTCCTCTTTTTGTGATCAATGAGTTATATAAATTGGTTCTCTTTCTAATATTATGGCAATAATCATATATATACGGGAGCAAATCTACGAGAGTTAGAGATTAGGAGAGATATCAAGTCATTATATAGGATTTTGTTATGGGCATATTATAGTAAAAATATAATAATGGCATCTTAGACATTTACATAGTTAAAATATGGGCACTTTAGCCTTTTCCCACCAGGTCATTAGACAGTTGAGAGGTGATTAAGAAGTTAGTTACAATTAGTGAAAGTTAAATATTGTGTAACAGATTTAGAGGAGGCATTGCATTTTGTAAGAATCAGTTTCGACTAATAATTTCAATCTCTCTATTCTTTCAAACTCTAATTCTCACACTTGGGTGCCCATCTGTTCAGGAATCGTTCTTCATCTTTGATTCCTTAGGACTACCCCGTTAGAGTTCTTAAGTGAGCTCACTTCATTGCTATCAGAGCGAGGCGAATTCTGATCGGAAAATGCCGGAGGCAAGCACCAAAAATGGAGAAATGAGACGCGAGATGGACGAACTGTGTGAACAAGTGCGCATGCAAGGGGTCACGTTGGGAGAAATCAGAACAAATGCTAATGATGATGTCAATCAACAATGGAGCTCCAGTGACTCAAACAACCCAAGAGACGGCGAAAAATGGGGGAGATCATTCACAAGGTAATAACCCTAATCACAATGGTAGATATCAGCGATTTAATTTTTCTAGATTTAATGGAGAGGATATTAATTGGTGGTTGTCGAAACCCAATTGCCCCCATATTTTTTCAAATAGTATATATATATATATACTTTCAAAGTATCATTTTGCATCATTATTTAACTTACAAGATTTATGCAAGTATTTTCTTTTTATAATTTTTGAAGCTTTAAAATTAATTTTCTTGCATTTAAATTACTTGAATATTTATTAATTATCCCTTAAATTATTATGTGATGATTTAATTATCCAAGTTTATTATTTGTCACATATAGGTTTAATAATATTTTTACCTCATTTTACATAATTATATTAGTATTTTTAGGCAATTTAGACAATTTTACAATAATAGTCTATGTGCCTTACATAATTACATTTTTTACATTATTTATGCCAAAATAACTTTTTGTTCTTTTGTAATGTTAAGTTATTATTTTTCAATCACTTTATTGCACAAGTAATATTTTATTATCTATTAATTAGTTTTTGTAAATTATTTTGTCAATAATTTCATGTTAATTTGTGGTCCAATTGTGAGTTATTTTCGGACCACATTAGCAGCCCATATACCCCAAAATCCCTGGCCCAATTTTTCAGCCCAAACCAAACGACCACTTAATCTCAACCCGGTCGGTACCCGTTTAAACGACCCGCCCCACTCTCTTTTCGATCATGGTCGTTGATCTTAAATGATTAACGGCCCATAATAAATCCCTATCTCTACTTATAACCCCTCTCCCAAACCGTAGAGACCTATTCCTCTGCCCAGCCGCCTCTATATTCTCTCATCTCTCCACTCTCATACTAGCACTAGCCGACCATGGAGATTCTCTCTTATTCCTTCCTTGTACGCATTCATACGCGGATCCTATTTACCTTTTCCGCTACTATCACCCATTTATGGTAACTTTAGTTACCATTGTACTTATGGAAAGTTCTATTCTCACAGATCTGGCTTTGATTCTATGGTTCTGGATGCGATTGTAGTTCTATACACCTAAGAAGAGAAATTTTCTCTTATATATGGTATATCCCTGGTGATTCTGTTGTGATTGAGGCTTGTGAACGATTTTCCATAAATCCGACTCCAACTAGGGTTTGGATTCTGATTTTTCTTTTACTGGTTTTATTACTGATTGCATGTGATCTTTTCCTTCCTTATTTACGTTTATTTGATTATTTTCCATGTTTGTTCATCCTAATTTGTCACTATATAAACCCCTCCCCAATTTTCCCTTAAGACAGACCTAATTTTGACTGCTATTACTCTCACTATACTCTTCTCTCACTCGTTCACTGCTTTTGAGACATTTGAATATAATCTGGAATTTCCTTAAGAACTATCCTCTCACTCTCACTCGTTCACTTCTTTTGAGACATTTGAATATAATCTGGAATTTCCTTAAGAACTATCCTCTCACTCTCACTTATTCGATACTATCCTGAAATTGAGCTCTTGGCTGGCAGGAAGCCAAGGCCACCATATTCTGTCGACCTTCTCCAGTGCAAGCAATGCTCGGGATCCATTTCGAGGCGCTTGTGAAATCTGAAGCACTGGGAGTTTGGGGTTTTTCGTCACTCATCTGCAATTGTTGTTGTTTTTTAGATTTTCAATATCCGCTTGTTTGCAACTGGTTAGTGTCATGTCCTCTAGTAACTTTACTCCTTTTGTTTGTGTTATGCGCACTAGTGTTGTTTGGATTTCTCTGAGTTAATTCTGATATTATTCTACTGCATATACAACTCTGTTTATTTTAGCACCACTCTGTAGTTTCACTAGCTTCAATATGTGCAAGTTTTGATGGTAACTCACATGAGGATAGCTAAGTTGATTCATGATGATGTATTTTCTTGGCCAAAACCCTTTTGAGACTATGTTCTTGTTCAAATTACTCTCTTCATGTTGAATCCTCCTATGTGTAATTTGCTATTTCTCTGCAAGTTTTGCGACAATGATGTCTAAGTGCTTAGATTAACATGCCAGCCTTAGTGCATGTCCGTTATAAGTGTCCAGCTTGATTAATTGTTCACCTTCATGTTTAAGTGTAAACTGGTCTGTTGTTTTTCATGACTTAGATCCTCTTAACCAATGCATGCCTAGAACCCATTAGAGTGTGTCTTTATTAATACTTTCATGTACAAACTGCCACTTCTCTAAAGGTACCATGTGATTATATGAATTCTATATGCCAATACTGTTACAATTCCTAGGCAGACTTGTTTCTTTTCTTTCGTGTGCTCGCTGATCCTTTCAAGACTCCTAGGGTGAAACCCGACATATGTTAGTCTATTCCATCTTTCTTCATGATGCCTGCTTGCCTTATGAATGCTCATTTGTTGAATGTAAAACCTTGTGTGATGGTTAGTATTTACCTGAACAGTTCACATGTTAAGCTTTTCAAATTAGTTGTCCTCATTAGGCTCTTATGTTGAAGTTTCTATGTTAAGTTTATATAGTCTTTCCCATGACACTATTAGATTCCCATGTTTGAGCCCATGTTTAAGGCTCCTTAGGATAGTTCTAGACTACGCTGATTTCTGAAACTTGGTTTGAAATAATCCTACTGCTCTTAAGCTTTATTTCTAGTGTGATAAACATGAACTTGCCTCATATGTGTCTTATATGTTTTCCCAATCTAAGCATGATCTTGCTTTAGAATAGTTTGCTAATTACAGTTTAAGACTAGTTATGTTACTTGTGTGTCCGAACTTATCATCCTTTAGCTTAATCATTATCATCGTTTGGGCCTAGTATGTTGGGCCTACCTTTGTTCTTGAGGTTTTCGAAGTATATTGTATGCGCTTGGAGTTTGGGCTTGCTATCTGCATGAAGTCTGGAGCCTATTCAAAGACTCAGATGTACTGTTGGGTTATCCTCTACTGTATTTGAGACTGTAATTATTTAATAGTGATCTGTAATAGCTTGTAAAATTGAATAATGGGGATATTAGTAAAAAGTGAGCTGGGGTATTCTAACACTTGTATGAAAGGGTAGAGAATATGTCTATAGGGTCTATGTGCTCTACTTGTTGTTTAGCATGTTTTATTTCTGTACACTAATAGACATCATGCCTATAGGAGTCATGCACACACTTCACTTAACTTGTCAAACATGTTAGTTCTGATATCTGCTACACTTGTTCCCATGCATGCTATTTAATACTCTTAGATAACATGTCTATGGGGTGCAGCAATGCAATATTTTTCACTTACCTATATACCATGCCTATAGGTCTTCAAATAATCCGTCTATCAATTACTTCAATTATTCTGGTGTACCTCTCATCTAGATATCATGGATATAGGGTTCTAATATTCTAATCGACCATTCTCGTTGTTTTCTATTACACTGTCGCATGTTAAGATGCATGCTTATAAAACCAGCATTAGTAATTCAGAACTATGATTGTTTTCACTAACATTTTATGCAAAAACGATTAGATATCATGTCTATATGACTCGCAACATTCAATTTACCTATGACTTAATCCACAAATTACCACTCTACCTATGTATTACTAGAAATCAGAATTACTTAGAAACCATGTCTATAGGATTTATAACGATTTAATATGTCTGTACATTGGCCTAAAAATGTACCATTACCTATTTGATACTGGAATCGCATAGAGATAATGCCTCTGGGACCAAAGGACTCTAAGTCTTAAGTTTGAAATGTTCCACTGCTCAAATCTGAAAATCAGTATGTGTGCTTCTTTGTTTATGTATGGAGGCCAATATGAGCCACTTTTTGCTATTATGTGCAGTCCTATTTGTTTTGTGTGAGCGATCAGATTTTTATCATTTTGAGCAACCTAAGTAAGTCTAGAACCACCCAAATAGAGGTCCAAATACTTCTAGACCATAGGCATGGGACGGGTAGTACACGCTTAGGACACGACTTAGAATTGAATTAGACGTTTTAGGTAAACAACTTCAACATAGTAATCGGGTAGCAAGAGATGATAGTCTGTGCTCGCTAAATAATATGAGAAACTCTTATCTAAAAAGAGTTGTGAAGCATTATTTATGTTGCACAGNGGCCCCCCCCCCCCTCCCCCCTCATTTATATACTTGCTATTCACACTTAATCGTTTAATATAGACCATTGTATTTGTATCCTTGTAGTCATGAAATATTTGTACCAATTCACATTTGTGTTATAATGAAACTCTTCGACTTTTATATTTCTTTGTTTATCTGATCACGTAGCCTAATATTTTAAGTTCGCCCGGTACCCACAGTTGTGGACCTCGAGGAGTGCCTAACACCTTCTCTCCAAGGTAATTTGAGCCCTTACCCAATCTTTGGTAGTGTTGACTAGTCAAATAGAGTTATTTGCATAATAGGTGCCCTAACGCACCTTAAAACTGTTAGGTGGCGACTCTTCTCTTTTAATACCCATTTGAAAGAGTTGTCACATGTCAAAATTCCATTACGCGAGAAAAAGGGGTGCGACAGTGGTTATACAAGGTGGAGTAATTCCTTGATTATGAGATAATTACATAAGAAAATAAGGTCCAAACAGATTCCATTAATATGAAAGGAAAGGCCTTACAGTGGCATAAGATGTATATGAAACCAAGAATGGGAAGATTTCCCAATTGGGAAGACTATGTGAGGGATGTGTACCGGGACATTGAACATGCAAATCCTATGGCAGAGCTTGTAGGTTTAAAAAAATTGGGGGTGTTCAGGAGTTTTTGGATAAGTTCGATGAGTTGTTGACTCAAGTAGAGTTAACCGAGGAACACTCTATCAGCATATTCTTGGCTAATTTGAAAACCAGAAATTGAAGTGAAAGTGAGGATGTTGGGTCCTCAAACCTTGATGAAGGTTTATAGCCAAGCTCGACTAGTAAATCATTCCTTGAAGTTACAACATGGTCAGACTCAGGCACTAGTGAGGAGTTCAAGAGCATTACTTCCTACTCTTCATAGTGCTTGAAATGCAAATAGTCAAGGATCTAGTTCTTATCAAGGAGGAGGAAGTATGAAAATGTATGGGGTGGGAGGAATACCTTGTTTGATAACCAGTTTGTTATTCCAGGGTCTAGGAGATTATCCCCTGCGGAAATGGATGAGAAGAGGGCACAAGGTTTGTGCTACTGGTGTAATAAAAATTATACTCCTAATCACAAATGTAATAGGAGGAAACAGTTGTCTATATTGGAGTTGGATGAGGAAGAAAGGGGTAGAAGAGGAAGTGTGGGAAGATTGAGGAGTGGATCTTGAGAATTCTGAAGAATCAACTTTGCAACCACAGATGTCAGTACATTGTCACGACCCAAATTCCCAACCCACGGGATCGTGATGGAGCCTAACACAATACTTGCTAGGCAAGCCAATGTTAGAAATTTAATTAATCATTTTTTCTCTTAAAAATTACATATACATAACCGAACAATTTTAAAGAACAAATAAATCCAATGATTTCCAATAAATGACTTCATGAATAATATTAGATAAAATGAAACGAACCACAAACTAAAACCAACTATATAACTACCCAGGGTCTGGTGTCACAATTCACTAACTACTAAAGAGTACTACAAATAATGGGCTGAAAGAAGTATATATATCAGTTTCGAATGAAATAAAACAGCAACTAAATAGTGTAGAGAAGACTCCAGGAGTCTGCGAACGCCAGCAGATCTACCTCTTGTCTCCAATGAAAATGCGCAGCTACTAAAATCTCCTAACTCTGGCCGGAACCTGGATCTGCACAAAAGAGTGCAGAGTGTAGTACAGTACAATCGACCCCATGTACTGAGTAAGTGCCGAGCCTAACCTCGATGAAGTAGTGACGAGGCTACAGCGGGGCATTAACAATGTAACCTGTGAAAAATATATAATAAAGCAAGAAGAAAATTCTAAACTAAACAAAACAATAATTGTAGAAAAGAATAAAATAACTTAGCCACCTTTTCCAGGTCTCAGCTATAACCAATTCTCACATAAGTTTCCAAATTTCCAAATTCCACTTTGAAGCAAACGTAAGTACATAGTATGATAAACAGTAAAGTAAAACAGTAAGTTTTCAAATCCTTGTGTTTAATTAGTAAAACATAAATGACCTCCCTTATTGCTCCTTGTTGCGGCGCGCAACCCGCTCCCACTTGTCCACCCTTATTGCTCCTCCCTATATATATATCACCCTTATTTCTTCTGTTGCAGCGTGCAACCCCATCCCACCTGTCCACTCTTATCACTCCTTATTGCGGCGTGCAACCCGCTCCTACCAGACAATCACATCTCTTTATAAAAAGGATTTTTTTTACAATTTAAGTCAAAGCCTTTCATAATATTTATGTCTCAACAATAGTAAACAGAACAAGTTTCACTTTAAGCAATAGTAAGAGCAGAATATGAAATAATGACAATAAAACAATGAGTATTCCAGCCTTTATTTTATAAATATTAAGAACATGCATATTCTCCCTTATTGCTTCTTGTTGCGGCGTGCAACCCGATCCCACATGTCCACCCTTATTGCTCCTCCATATATATATATATATATATATATATATATATCACCTTTATTTCTCCTGTTGAGGCGTGCAACCCTATCCCACCTGTCCACCCTTATCACTCCTTGTTGCGGCGTGCAACCCGCTCCCACCAGACATATCATATCAGTTTATTTATGAAAACTTCCACAATTCAGGTCAAGCCTGTTACAACATTTTTGTATCAACAATTGTAAACAGAAGCTGTAAAACTCATAAACTTCATCAATTATCATTTCACAATGAAACTAACCGGAATTTATATACATATCAGAACACTGACATCCAGCTCAATCCTTATGTAACATAACAAAACCAAGAGAACATCCAACACGTCCAAAATACTTGAAACAATATTTAACAATAAGTTAACGAATCCAAATAGACATATAAACATCAATGATCCTGAAACAATTAAGCCCGAAAGCAAATAATTGAAAATGGGGAAGAGACCATGTTTAACAATAATTTAGTGGTGCATAAATACTCGTCACCTCACCTATACACCACACACATGCAAATTTACATAGCATTTAAGTGGGGATTCATATTCCCTCAAGTCAAGGTTAAACCAAGCACTTACCTCAAATTCGCAAGCCACTCACTACTCAATTACCGCTTTTTCTTTCGAATTTGCCTCAAACCGGATTGAATCTAATCATAATTAGTTTAATATCATTAATCTATGCTAAAGGAGCTAACTTTATTGAAAAATCATTGTTTTCCTAAGTTTTCTCAAAAAAAGTTAAAACCCGACCCCGGGCCCGCTTGGTCCAAACTCAGGGATCGGACCAAATTCTGTTTACCCATTCACCCCCGAGCCCGAATATGCAATTAGTTTTGAAATCCGACCCCGATTCGAGGTCAAAATTCCCCAATTCTACCCAAACCCCCAATTTCTACCATGAAAATTCTGGATTTTTAATTGAAAAGTGATGAAAAACATTGGGTAATTGAAAAAGAAGAGTTTAGAATTGTTTACCAACACTTTGAGGATGAATTTGTGTGAAGAAAATTGCCTCTAGGTCTTTGTAGATCGAAAATTGGTGAAAAATAGGTTCTGCCCGATTTTTAGAACTGTTTTTATATGACTGGGCAAGCCTTCATCGCGTTCGCGATGGGCCTACTGTGTTCGCGATGGGTCAGGCCCAATGGCCTTCGCATTTGCGGGGTCTTGAATGCGTTCCTGAAGCTTTGCTTCCTTTTCTCATCGCGTTCACGACCAGGAGACCGCGCTCGCGTAGAAGGAATGCAACTACCCTCCCCCAAGTCTCGTTTACACAGTGCGTTCGCGTGGCCTGGACGCGTTCGTGAAGCTTTAGCCCACCAGTGCTCCGCGTTCGCGTCCTGAGCTCCGCGTTCGCATGGAACAAAGATGGGCCTAGTGAAGTTTACTTTACGCGTTCACGAGTGAAGCAACACGAACACAAAGAACAATTTACATGCGCACCAGAAACAGTCATGACATCATAATTTCTTAAGTATAAAACATCCCGTAGCCTACCCAAAACTCACCCGAGACCTCGGGGCTCCAAATCAAACGTGCACGCAAGTCTAAAAACATCATACGGACTTGCTCGCACAATCAAATCATGAAAATAACATCTAAAACTATGAATTTAACCTCAAAACTCATCATTTTTCGCAAGAATACTCAAATTTCACTATTTCTCAACCGGACGTCCGAATCACGTCAAATAAATTTCGATTCTTACTAAATTTCACATATAGGACTTAAATAACATAACAAACCTTTATCGAGCTCCGGAACCAAAATACGGGCCCGATACCAACGGTTTCAAACATTAATCCATTCTTTATTTCATTGAAAATCCAGCAAAATAATTTTCTTTAAAAATTGATTTCTAAGGCTTGGGACCTCGGAATTCAATTTCGGGCATACGCCCAAGTCCCATATTTTACTACGGACCTCTCAGGATCGTCAGAACACAGATCCGGGTCCGTTTACTAAAAATATTGAACCAAGTCAACTAAAACCAAATTTAAATTCCAAAAATTATTATTTTTCATGTTTTCACATAAAAGATTTTCGGTTTCAATCTCGGGTTGCGCATGCAAATCGAGGTAAATAAAATTAATATAATTAAGGCTAATGAGACTGGAATGGATTCTTAATTTATAAGATGATCTTTTGGGTCATCACAATCTCCACCTCTAAAACAAACGTTCGTCCTTGAACGGACATAGAAAATTACCTGAACAGACAAACAAGTGGGGATATCTACTCTGCTTGTCCAACTCGGACTCCCAAGTAGTTTCCTCAACAGGCTGACCTCTCCACTGCAATCAAACTGAAGGGTAACTCTTTGATCTCAACTAACTAACCTGCCGGTCTAGAATGGCTACCGGCTCCTCCTCATAAGTCAAATCTTTGTCCAATTGGACAGAGCTGAAATCTAACACGTGGGACGGGTCACCATGATATTTCCGGAGCATAGATACATGAAATACCGGATGAACTGAGGATAACCCTGGAGGCAACACAAGTCTATAAGCTACCTCCCCACTCTATCAAGAATCTCAAATGGTCTGATATACCTGGGGCTCAACTTGCCCTTCTTCCCAAATCTCATGACACCCTTCATGGGCGATACCCAAAGTAATACTCTCTCTCCAACCATGAATTCCACATCCCAAAAATTACGATCGGCGTAACTCTTTGGCCTAGACTGAGCTGCACGAAGTCGATCCTGTAAAATCTTGACCTTATCTAAGGCCTCCTGAACTAAGTCGGTACCCAATAATCGAGCCTCTCCTGGCTCAAACCACCCAACTGGCGATCTACATTGTCTACCATATAATGCCTCATAGGGAGCCATATGAATGCTCGACTGATAACTATTATTGTAGGCAAACTCCGCTAACGGCAAGAATTGATCCCAAGAACCTCCAAAGTCAATAACACAAGCGTGGAGCATATCCTCCCGAATCTGAATAGTAAGCTCGGATTTCCCGTCCGTCTGAGGATGAATGTTGTGCTCAACTCAATTCGGGTACCCAACTCTCGCTGAACTGCCCTCTNGTCTCTGATGCTCATATTTCACCTATTGGCAATTCAAACAACGAGCCACATAAGCAACAATATCATTTTTCATCCTTTGCCACCAGTAGTGTTGTCGCAGGTACTGGTACATCTTGGCAGCACCGGGGTGAATAGAATACTTAGAACTGTGAGCTTCTTCAAGAATCAACTCACGAAGGCCATCAACATTAGACACACATATATGACCCTGCATCCTCAAAACACCATCATCTCCAACTTTAACCTTCTTGACACCACTATGTTGAACGGTGTCCCTAAGGACCATCAAGTGCGGGTCATCATCCTGCCGATCTCTGATACGATCGAATAAGGAAGACCGAGCAACTATATAAGCTAGAACATGGCTGGGCTAAATATCCAACCTCGCGAACTGATTAGCCAACTTCTGAATGTATAAAGATAACAATCTCTCGCCGACTGGAATAAATGCAAGGCTACCCATACTCACTACCTCATACTCAATGCATCGGCCACCATATTGGCCTTTCCCGGATGATACAATATAGTGACGTAATAATCTTTCAGTAACTCTAACCATATCCTCTGTATCAAATTTAGATCCTTTTGCTTGAACAAGTACTGGAGGCTACAATGATCCGTGTAAACCTCACATGGAACGCCATAAAGATAGTGACTCCATATTTTCAATGCATGAACAATGGCTGCCAACTCTAAGTCATGGACAAGATAATTCTTCTCGTGAATATTTAACTGCCGAGATGCAGATGCTATCACCCTTTCCTCTTGCATAAATACCGCTCCTAACCTAACACGGGAAGCATCACAATATACTGTGAAAGATCCTGAAACTGATGGTAACACCAATACTAGCGCTGAAGTCAAAGCTGTCTTGAGCTTTTGAAAGCTCGCCTCACACTCGTCCGGCCATTTAAATGGAACACCTTTTTGGTTCAATATGATCTTAATAGTTGCTCATAATCAATTGCAGAATCATCAAATAACTTCACGTTAACAATAAACTCCTTTCAAACCTTCACAATATTGACAACGAGATGCGACGCATGAAGAACTTGTAATTATCTACCTGAATTAATTTAAACTCCACATGGGCGGGCACCTACCTTGTAGGTTAAAGCTCAATAATTATAACAAGGATTTGGTAAATTATGCACAGATAAATTTTATACAAAAAATTTCAAATAAACCTAACAGGCATGACTCGCATTAGTACTATAGTACAAATTTTGATTTCACAAGAGAGAATTTAAGCACAATAATTTTCATCACAAGGACCTCATCCTTATATAACTTCCACTGCGGCTCGTAGCCCGATTTAAACATACCAAATCATATTAAAATGCGAGGGTCTCGCCCTCAGTTCTGAATCACAAGTAATATGCACATCGTGCCAATCAAAACATTCCATTTTCTTCTTTTAAATATTTCCATTAAACAAATTAGAACACGTAATGATAGACATTGCTATCTCCATAGAATCTCTTAATACAAGCATTCACATAAGTAGATTTCAGGTTTACGAAGCTCACCCATGAGTGGAGCATATTAGGAGAACTTTCTTAGATACTTATAACCGAATCAAGTTAAGGAAATTGACACTTTATAATAACTATAAATTGTAATTGAAATGACACTATCTGATATAGCGACCTCAGCCATACCATAGAAAGTATATCAACAGGTTGGGTCTCCACCTCTAGGAGTCTGACCTCCACCTTCGACACTCCGACCCCTTTCCCCTAGCTGGACATGTAGGTTTAGTTGTAACTGCAATGGGGAACGTGAGTGCTCTGATAAAATATGACTCTCCCAAGTCTAGGACAATTTCTACCACTAGCCGAAATAAAGTATCAATATGCCCTGCGTCGTACAAAATTTTACGATTATAATTGAATCCTTTAATGAGTCTGAGAAACAAATTCTATCAATAGAATTTGGGAGAAATGATCCAAGTAGTTGATGTTGAAATGGTTGGTCGTCCTCTTTGTAGGCTTGCCACAAACCCGGCGGCCAATTTCTTCTTTTACTATGTTGTCTCAACACTGCTGAGCTGCCCCATTTATTCATATACTCTTCGTTATTCTTTGGGGTAACTCTCATCCCTATTGATGCACAATGATCATAAAAGTAAAGCTCTATACAGATAAATCTTGGCATGAACCCTATGGTCTAGAAGCTCGTCAACCACTGCACTCCTTCCGAAGCACCCCAAAATCCGCAATCGTGACTTCCACGCTGAGTAGACCTTCCCTAGATTTAAAGTTGTTTATATAAATCCTTTGGTATTGAGGTATAAGGTTATTAAGGAGGCAGACATACCGCAAGTCCCAGCTTATCCCTTGCAAAATCTCAGGCCTTATACATTCTGGTCCAACACCGATATAACACATGATTTCCCTTGACAGTAGACTTCCCCACTTGGCACGAAGTC
Organism: Nicotiana knightiana; assembly: GCA_005239525.1. NCBI lineage: Eukaryota > Viridiplantae > Streptophyta > Magnoliopsida > Solanales > Solanaceae > Nicotiana > Nicotiana knightiana. Next base: position 105,729 of record ML372885.1, on the reverse strand, counting down.
ACAGCTCACAATGTCTGATAATCCACAATGTTAAACTTCACAGCTCATATAAATCATCCTCGTTGCTTTCAACTTATCCCCATGTTCTGCAATACTTCGTATCAGCGGTCAAGATAATCATGTGGGTCTTCAAAAGATGTATCACTGAAATGGAGTGGAAATAACTTGATGAACCTGTCCAGTTTCCACAAAGTATCAGAAGTCATAGCGCCCCATCAGCAATCGGGGTTGCCGCAAATGTCTGAACTTCCTCAACTGGGTTGGCTGCTGGGGTCTGGATCTGAGGAGTAGTCTGATCAGGAGTGTGGGTAGCAGGAGTCTGGACACCTCCTCCAGCCTGAGATACGGCTGCTGCAACAGGGAGTGCGCCAGTCTGGGCTACACTCTCCATCAGGCCCATTAATCGGACCAAAGCATCCTGAAGCACCGGGGTAGCAATAAACCCCTCTAGGACCTGAGTTGGTCCAGCTGGAGCCCCCCATCAATATTAATCTAGGGCTCCGCAGGGGCTGCAGTATGAGCAGTAGGCTATGTCCTGCCCCTGCCTCGGCCCCTGACGTGGCCTTGGCCTCTGCCCCTAATAGGAGTTGTTGCTGGTGGAAAATCGGATTGTTGGTCACCGAAAGAAGAAGCACGTGTTCTCGCCATTTGCCAGAGAATAGAAGAGTTCAATCAGTATTTTTCTGAGATATCAAGAATCGCACGAATGAATAGAAATAAAAATGAGTTTGTTCTTAACTTCATAGCCTCTGAGAGACAAGTATAGACGTCTCCGTACCGATCATTCAGACTCTATCAAGCTTGTTCGTGAATTGTGAGACCTATGCAAACTAGTGCTCTGATACCAACTTGTCACGACCCAAATTCCTAACCCACGGGATCGTGATAGGCAACATAATACTTTCTAGGCAAGCCAATGTTAAAAATTTAATTAACAATTTTCTCTTAAAATTTACCTATACATAACCGAACAATTTTAAAGAACAAATAAATCCTATGCTTTCCAATAAATGGCTTCATGAATAATATAAGATAAAATGAAACGAACCACAAACTAAAACCAACTATATAACTACCCAGGGTCTGGTGTCACAATTCATGAACTACTAAAGAGTACTACAAATAATGGGCTGAAAGAAGTATATATGTCTGTTTCGAACGAAATAAAACAGCAACTAGAGAAGACTCCAGGAGTCTGCAAACGCCAGCAGATCTACCTCTTGTCTCCAATGAAAATGCGCAACTACTAAAATCTCCTAACTCTGGCCGGTTCCTAGATCTGCACAAAAGAGTGAAGAGTGTAGTATCAGTACAACCGATCTCATCTAATGAGTAAGGTGCGAGCCTAACCTCGACGAAGTAGTGACGAGGCTACAGTGGGGCATTAACAATGTAACCTATGAACAATATATAATAAAGCAAGAAGGAAATTCTAAACTAAACAAAACAATAATCTGTAGCAATGAATAAAATAACTCAGCCACCTTTTCCAGGTCTCAGCTATAACTAATTCTCACATAAGTTTCCATTCCAAATTCCACTTTGAAACAATCGTAAGTACATAGTATGATAAACAGTAAAGTAAAACAGTAAGTTTTCAAATCCTTGTGTTTAAAAATCAGTAAAACACCTCCCTTATTGCTCCTTGGTGCGGCGCGCAACCCGCTCCCACCTGTCCACCCTTATTGCTCCTCCCTATATATGTATCACCCTTATTTCTCCTGTTGCAGCATACAACTCGATCCCACCTATCCACCCTTATCACTCCTTGTTGCAGCGTGCAACCTACTCCCACCAGACAATCACATCTCTTTATAAAAAGGATTTTTCACAATTTAAGTCAAAGCCTTTCACAATTACTATATCTCAACAATGGTAAACAGAAGAAATTTCACTTTATGTAACAGTAAGTGTAACGACCCGACCGGTCGTTTTGTGTATCAGGACCCCGTTTCCCTAAATGAAACTTCCCATAGCGGCTTATTAGGATTTATGACTTGCGGGGACGGGTGGTTCGGGATTCGGAAGTGTTTAGAGTAATATAGGAACACTTGGTTCCTTAAGGTTGGCCTTTAAGGCGAAGTTTGACTTCGGTCAACATTTTGAGTGAACAACCTCGAAATCGAGTTTCGACGGTTTCGGTAGCTTTGTATAATGATTTCGGACTTGGGCATATGTTCGGAATGGGTTTTGGATGACCCGGGGGCGTTTCGGTGCCCAATATCGAAATTTGAGTTTCCTTAAGTTTGAAATTTGGGTTGGAACGTGTTTTTGTGTTATAGAGGTCCGAACGAAATTCTGAGATCGGGAATAGTTCCGTTATGTCATTTATGACTTGTTTGAAAATTTTGGTGTCATTCCGAGTAGTATAGGTCGGTTCGGCGCATTGAAAGCGAATTCTAGAACTTTAAGTACAAAGTTTGATTCAATTTAGTTTTGGGGTCGAATTCTTATTTTTGTTGTTTTTCACGTTCCATAAATTCAAGCGAGTCTGTATCATGAATACAGACCTGCCGGTGCCTTTGGACGGGGTCCCGAGGGGCTCAGGTGAGTTTCGGACCCCTCGGAGTTAAATGCAAAACACCAGAATTTTTGTGTCTGGTTTCCTACTATGTGTTCGATGTTGCTATGCCACGTTCGCATAGAAGGATCTGGGCGGGGGTGAAACTTTTCCCTATGCGTTCGCATAGGTGCTCCGCGTTCGCGNCCTCTCCGCGTTCGCATAAAAGGCCTCATCAGGCCCTGGCCATTTGTTCATCGCGAACGCACTGCCCCTGATGCGTTCGCATAGAAGGGGCAGCTGGGCAGTGTGGTTTTAAAACGGGACTTGAACCATTTTGGGGCATTCTTCTTCTTGCTTGGGGTGATTTATGAGCATGCAAGAGATCCAAACGACCTAGCTATTTTGAGGTAAGAAATTCCTACCCTAAACTTAGTCTAATACTTGGATTCTTAGGTAGGTTAACTCATTAATTAGTGGAAATTTAAGGGTTAGAGTGAAAACCTAGGTTTTATAAAAATTGGAAGAAATACCAAGGAATTTTCCATGAAATCACATAAAAACTATATATTAATGATCCTTAGGCTATAGGTAATTGATTCCTTCAAAAATTTCCGGAATCCGAGCATGTGGGCCTGGGGGTACATTTTAGATTTTTCAAAGTAAGTTGAAATAACTAAGTAAATAGGAGAATTCCATACTTTTGAGTATAAATTGATATATTTGTATAACATTTGGCTAGTTTCGAGTCCTTGGTGACGAGTTTGGAGTTTTCGGGTGCATTCTTGACCCGGAGAGTAGGTTCGACACAAGGTGAGTCTCCTTTCTAACCTTGTAAGAGGGAATTGTCCCCATAGGTGATTATAAATAATTGCATGTCCTTATTTGCGGGGGCTACGCATGCACGAAGTGACGAGAGTCCGTGCGTAGCTACTACTATGTTATGTTGGGTAGTTCTAGGACTCACAAGCATGCTTATATGTGCCTTACATGTGTTCCTAAATGCATTTTGAGTTGCTTATTATCCTTGAATTGGCATGAGAATATTAGGAAGTTATTTTCCATATTATATTGCTTAATTTCTTTCTTCAAAGTACAATCTCGGTTAACTCCCTAAATATTGATAATTTTATGTATGTATGCGGCACCCGCATCACATGTATGATTCGTGAGCGGAATAGCCCTACTATTATGTCAACTGTGTCGCATGTTCAATTCGCGAGTGGGGTAATAGATGCATCTATGGTTCGAGCCATTCGACCCTCGACAGTGCACATTTATTTTCGCGACGCTTCGGCCGTACGCTTTCAGCCTATTATGTGCTATATAATTTACTAGGAGTTTTGTTGTAATTGTATAAACTGTTTCATGTGAAAAAGGGAATTTGGTACATTATATGCTAGTGAAATTTTACATGTAAAGGTAATTACACTTAAACTTGATATTTTATGTCTTTGTGATTACTACGACTGTTATGCCTGCCTAGTCCTTATTAATTATGTTATTTGAATTTTGACCTTAGTAAGTATCACGTCTACCTCTCGTCACTACTTCTTCGAGATTAGGCGGGATACTCACTAGGTACATATCTGTTTATGTACTCATGCTACGCTTCTGTACTTAATTGTACAGGCTCTGAGGCAGGGCATCTGGGTATTTATCCGGCGCTTGTCCCTGACGTATAGTGATCGTGGATTTCTCGGTGAGCTTTTTTCCTTGACGCTTATCTCTGGAAGCACCTTGGAGTTCCTCTTTTCTTTTATTATGTCTGTACTAATTCTTCAGACAGTAGGGCAAACTTGTACTTTCTTTTGGATACTAGTTTCTATTAGATGCCTGTAAGACTTGTGACGCCAGTTCCTGGCATGCCCACGTAGTGGATATTCTATTCTTTTGGATTGTAATGATGGTGGTGATTACTATATTTATTGCTCACTTTGGTCGTTTAAGTCACTAATTTACTTCAAATTTATGTTTTTGAAAGAAAAATCTCTTAAGTATGGTGAATCGTTTATAAATTAAAAAGGGATCACTAGTAAATTAAAGTTGGCTTGCCTGACATCGAAGTTGGGCGCCATCGCGACCTAAATTGGGATTTGGGTTGGGACAACATGGTATCAAAGCTCTAGGTTCATGTAGGTCTCACAAGTCACGGGCAAACCAAATAGAGTCTTGCGGATCGATACGGATACGTTTGTATTTATCTTCGGGAGGCTATAGGGTGTTAGGAAACCTCTCTTTATTCATGTTCTATCGTGAAGTTGATGGTTTACTGAGTCTTATTCTTCTATTCTCTCACAAATGGTGAGGACTCGCGCGGCTGATGTTTCAGACCCGGGAGATGCCGCTACCCCTGCCGCCCGAGGCTGTGGCAGAGGCCGAGGGAGGGCACCGGCCTGAGATAGGGGACGAAGGCGTCCCAGAGTTATTCCAGTAGAACACCCAGCATGTCCGGCAGAGGATCCTATTATAGAGGAGCAGGGCGAGGTGCCCTCAGCAGATCCTGTCCCGGTAGACTTTATGACGGCACCAGGCTTCCAGGAGGTCATGGGTCGTATGATGAGATTTATGGACACTATGACGCAGGCTGGTTTATTTCCAGCGGATCCTGCCACATCTCAGGCAGGAGGGGGAGCCCAGACCCCTACTTCCCAGGCTGCCGGCCATGCAGCAACAGTTTATCAGAACCCGGGTACATTGTCCGTGGGTGGAGCCTAGCCAGTAGCAGCAGCACCTGAGCTCAGACAAGTTGCGGACGGCGATCCGCAAAAGTTACTGGATAGATGGACCCGATTGCACCCTCCTATCTTTGGAGGTGAGAAGGGCGAGGATGCCCAGGATTTCATTGATAGGTGCAGGGACGGACTGCACAACATGAGGATACTGGAGTCCCATGGAGTTGACTTCACTACTTTTTAGCTTGAGGGCAGGGCCCGCAGATGGTGGTAGTCCTATGTCCTTGGTAAACTAGCAGGTTCCCCTCCTATCACCTGGGAGCAGTTCACTCAGTTTTTCCTGGATAGGTATATTCCACCCTCCGAGAGGGAAGAGCTATGATATCAATTTGAGCAGCTGAAGCAGGGACAGATGTCAGTGACAGACTACGAGGCCAGGTTTTCGGAGTTGTCTCGTCATGCCTTATGATACTTCCTACTTATGCTGAGAGAGTGCAGAGATTTGTAGCTGGGCTGCACTAAGGTATTAGGGCCAACATGGACCGAGATATGGAGAAGGGGACTCCCTATCAGCTTGTGGTCGACATAGCTCACCGGATTGAGGGTTATCGTTCAAGGGGCAGAGATCAGAGTCAGCAGGATAACAGATCGGTAGAGGCCGGCCTAGCAGGTCTCCATATTCAGCTCCTCCACCGCCTTCCCGTGGTGCTCCAGTGAGGCCCTATTTCAGCGCCATGCCAGAGAGTTCCTACCGTCCACCAGTCATTCAGGGTTCCTCAGGTGGGTATTCCGGTCATTAGGGGTCTTCTAGTCCTTACTTCCGTGCCATGCCAGAGGTTTCTCACCGTCCCCCAGCTATCCAGGGTTCTTCTTCAGAGCAGCAGGCCACGCCACCGGCGAGATGTTATGAGTGTGGGGATCCAGGCCATATGAGGAGGACTTGTCCCAGGCTTCGGGGTAAGGCCGTTCAGCAGAGCTATCAGCCTACATTTTTAGCACTGGCGGTTCGTCCACCCAGAGGTGGAGGGCAGACTGGTAGAGGTCATCACAGAGGTGGAGGCCAGGCAGGGAGAGCTCCGTCGGCCCCTATTCATTCCAGCGGAGGTCAGTCATCAGGTTCTCCAGCTAGATTCTATGCTATTCCAGCTCGATCAGATGCAGTGGCCTTAAATGCCGTGATCACAGGTACTATTTCAGTATGTGGTAGAGATGCATCAGTGTTATTTGATCCAGGATCCACCTATTCATATGTGTCAGCTTTATTTTCTTGTTTCCTAGATGTTCCTCGCGAGTCCTTGGGTACTCCTATTTATGTGTCCACTCCCATAGGCGATTCTGTGGTAGTAGACCGGATTTATCGGTCCTGTGTGATTTTATTTTGTGGGTTCGAGACCAGAGTGGATCTCCTATTGCTCGACATGGTTGATTTCGAGATATTTCTAGGCATGGATTGGCTATCTCCCTATCATGTCGTGCTAGATTGCCATGCCAAGACAGTCACTTTAGCCATGCCCGAGTTGCCTAGGCTGGAGTGGAGAGGTTCCTCAGTTAGTGAAGCTAGCCGGGTTGTTTCATTCCTGAAGGCTTGACACATGGTCGAGAAGGGTTGTCTAGCCTATCTTGCTTATGTGCGGGACACCACCGCCGAATCTCCGATGATTGATTCAGTGCCAGTGGTTCGAGATTTTGCTGATGTATTTCCTTCAGACCTTCTAGGCATGCCTCCGGATTGTTATATTGATTTCTGCATTGATTTAGCTCTAGGAACCCAGCCTATATCTATTCCTCTGTACCGTATGGCTCCGAAAGAGTTGAAGGAGTTGAAGGAGCAGCTTGAGGATTTGTTAGCTAAGGGGTTCATCAGGCCGAATGTATCGCCGTGGGGTGCCCCAGTTTTATTTGTGAAGAATAAGGATGGGACTATGCGGATGTGTATCGACTACCGCCAGTTGAACAAGGTCACCATTAAGAAAAAGTATCTATTGCCGCACATCAATGATTTGCTTGACCAGTTGCAGGGTGCCCGAGTGTTTTCTAAGATTGATTTGAGATCAGGATATCATCAGTTGAGGATTCGGGCCTCAGATATTCCGAAGACTGCTTTTCGTACGAGATATGGCCACTATGAGTTCCTGGTGATGTCCTTTGGCTTGACTAATGCCCCAGCAGCATTTATGGACTTGATGAACAGGTTGTTCAGGCCGTACATTGATTCTTTTGTCATTGTCTTCATTGATGACATTCTAATTTACTCACGTAGCTTGGGAGAGCACGAGCAGCATTTGAGAGTGGTGCTCCAGACTTTGCGAGAACAGAAACTATATGCTAAGTTCTCCAAGTGTGAGTTTTGGTTGGATTCCGTGGCGTTCTTGGGACATGGTGTCCGGAGAGGGTATCAAGGTTGATCCTAAGAAGATTGAGGCAGTTCAGAGTTGGCCACGTCCTACTTCAGCTACAGAGATCATGAGTTTCTTGGGTCTAGCAGGCTACTACCGGTGATTTGTGGAGGGCTTTTCATCCATTACAGCCCCACTGACTAGATTGACTCAGAAGAATGCCCCATTCCGATGGTCCGACGAGTGTGAGGTGAGCTTTCAGAAGCTCAAGACAGCATTGACCTCAGCACCAGTCCTGGTATTGCCTTCCGGTTTTGGGATGTATACAGTACATTGCGACACTTCACTCGTTGGCTTGGGATGTGTGTTGATGCAGGAAGGGAGAGTTATTGTTAATGCTTCGCGCCAGCTGAAGGTTCATGAGAAGAATTATCATGTGCACGATGTGGAGCTGGTGGCGATTGTTCATGCTCTTAAGATTTGGAGGCACTATTTTTATGGGGTGTCCTGTGAGGTTTATACGAATCACCGCAGCTTACAGCACTTGTCAAAACAGAGGGATCTTAATTTGAGGCAGCGTAGGTGGCTTGAGTTGGTGAAGGATTACGACATCACCATTCTTTATCATCCGGGCAAGGCGAATGTGGTAGCAAATGCTTTGAGCAGGAAGGCGAGAAGTATGGGTAGCTTGGCTTATATTCAGCAGAGGAGAGACCTCTAGCCTTGGACATTCAGTCATTGGCTAATCGCCTGGTGAGATTAGACCTTTCAGAGCCTCGTCGAGTTCTAGCACATGTGGTTGCTCAGCCTTCGTTATTGGGTGAAATTAAGGCTCGGCATTTTGATGATCCGTGCTTGGCAGATCTTCGGGAGACAGTGGTTCAGGGTGGTTCCAAGGAGGTTACTATTGGCGAGGATGGTGTTCTGAGACTTCAGGGTCGTTTATGTGTCCCTAAGGTTGATGGCCTGAGGGAGAGGATTCTAGAGGAGGCACACAGTTCTCGGTATTCTGTTCATCCTGCTGCTACAAAGATGTATCGTGATTTGAAGCAGCATTACTGGTGGAGGTGGATGAAGAAGGACATTGTGGAGTATGTAGCTAGGTGTCTTAATTGCCAGCAGGTTAAGTGTGAGCACCAGAGGCCAGGAGGCCTACTTCAGCAGATGCCCATTCCTGAGTGGAAGTGGGAGTGCATCACTATGGACTATGGTTGGGTTGCCTCGGACTTTGTGGAAGGTTGATGCGGTTTGGGTCATTGTGGATAGATTGATCAAATCGGCACAGTTCATTCCATTGGCTACTACTTATACTTCTGAGAGGTTGGCCCAGATCTATATTCGGGAGATAGTCCGGTTGCACGGTGTGCCGGTGTCCATTATATCAGATCGAGGTCCTCAGTTCACCTCGCATTTTTGGAGAGCATTGCATAGTGAGATGGGCACCCAGATAGATCTCAGCACAGCATTTCACCCTCAGACTGATGGTCAGTCGGAGCGTACAGTTTAGATATTGGAGGACATGCTCCGGGCATGGGTGATTGGCTTCGAAGGTCAATGGGACCAGTTCTTGCCTTTGGCCGAATTTTCTTACAATAATAGTTACCAGTTCAGTATCGAGATGGATCTATTTGAGGCTTTGTATGGTCGGCGATGTCGTTCTCCTATCGGGTGGTTTGAGCCTGGTGAGGCTAAATTATATGGCACCGACCTGGTGAGAGATGCTTTGGAGAAAGTGAAGTTGATTCGGGAGAGGCTCCGCACGGCACAGTCCAGACAGAAGAGTTACGCGGATAGAAGGCGCGTGATGTATCATTTATGGAGGGAGATAAGTTTCTGTTGAAAGTCTCGCCGATGAAGGGTATTATGAGGTTCGGGGAGAAGGGAAAGCTGAGCCCAAGGTTTATAGGTCCCTTCGAGGTGTTGAGGCGAGTTGGGGAAGTTGCTTATGAGCTAGCCTTACCTCCCAGTTTGTCAGGAGTTCATCCGGTTTTTCATGTATCCATGCTCTGGAGGTACCACGCCGACTTCTCTCACGTGGTTGATTTCAGCACTATTCAGTTGAATGAGAGGTTGGGTTACGAGGAGGAGCCAGTTGCTATTATTGACAGGCAGGATCGCTATTTGAGATCCAAGAGAGTTTCTGTTGTAAAGGTCGGGTGGAGGGGCCAACCAGTCGTGGAGGCGACCTGGGAGTCCGAGGAGGACATGCGGAGCAGATATCCACATCTATTCAGCACTTCAGGTATAATTCTAGACTCGTTCGAGGACGAACGTTTGTTTAAGAGGTGGAGAATGTAACGACCCGACCGGTCTTTTTGTGTATCAGGACCCCATTCCCCTAAATGAAACTTTTCATAGAGGCTTATTGTGATTTATGACTTGCGAGGACGGGTGGTTCGGGATTCGGAAGCGTTTAGAGTGATATAGGAACACTTGGTTCCTTAAGGTTGGCCTTTAAGGCCAAGTTTGACTTCGGTCAACATTTTGAGTGAACAACCTCGAAATCGAGTTTCGACGGTTCCGGTAGCTCCGTATAATGATTTCGGACTTGGGCATATGTTCGGAATGGGTTTTGGATGACCCAGGGGCGTTTCGGCGCCCAATATCGAAATTTGAGTTTCCTTAAGTTTTAAATTTGGGTTGGAATATGTTTTTGTGTTATCGAGGTCCGAACGGAATTCCGAGACCGAGAATAGTTCTGTTATGTCATTTATGACTTCCTTGCAAATTTGGTGTCATTCCGAGTAGTATAGGTCGGTTCGGCGCATTGAAAGCGAATTCTAGAACTTTAAGTTCAAAGTTTGATTCAATTTGGTTTTGGAGTCGAATTCTTCGTTTCGTTGTTGTTTTTTACGTTCTGTAAATTCGAGCGAGTCTGTATCATGAATAAAGACCTGCGAGTTCCTTTGGACGGGGTCCCGAGGGGCTCGGGTGAGTTTCGGACCTCTCGGAGTCAAATGCAAAACACTAGAATTTCTGTGTCTGGTTTCCTTCTATTCGCTCGCGGTTGCTCTGTCGCATTCGCATAGAAGGATCTGGGGGGGTGAAAATTTGCCCTATGCGTTCGCATAGGTGCTCTGCGTTTGCATAGGGTAGGGCCTTGGTCCAGACCAGCTTAGCCCTTACACAGTGCGTTTGCACCCCCCCAAGCCGCGTTTGCGTAAGTCTAGCCAAGCTAGCCTCTGCGTTCGCGAAGACCTCTCCGTGTTCGCATAGAAGGCCTCATCAGGCCCTGGCCATTTGTTTATCGCGAACGCACTGCCCCTGATGCGTTCGCATAGAAGGGGCAGCTGGGCAGTGTGTTTTTAAAACGGGACTTGAACCATTTTGGAGCATTCTTCTTCTTGCTTGGGGTGATTTATGAGCATGCAAGAGAGCCAAACGACCTAGCTATTTTGAGGTAAGAAATTCCTACCCTAAACTTAGTCTAATACTTGGATTCTTAGGTAGGTTAACTCATTAATTAGTGGAAATTTAAGGGTTAGAGTGAAAACCTAGGTTTTATAAAAATTGGAAGAAATACCAAGGAATTTGCCATGAAATCACACAAAAACTATATATTAATGATCCTTAGGCTATGGGTAATTATTTCCTTCAAAACTTTCTGGTATCCGAGCATGTGGGCCCGGAGGTATATTTTAGGATTTTTCAAAGTAAGGTGAAATAACTAAGTAAATAGGAGAATTACATACTTTTGAGTATAAATTGATATATTTGTATAACATTTGGCTAGTTTCGAGTCCTTGGGTGACGAGTTTGGAGTTTTCGGGCGCGTTCTTGACCCGGAGAGTAGGTTCGACATAAGGTGAGTCTCCTTTCTAACCTTGTAAGAGGGAATTGTCCCCATAGGTGATTATAAATAATTGCATGTCCTTATTTGCGGGGGCTACGCACGCACGAAGTGACGAGAGTCCGTGCGTAGCTACTACTATGTTATGTTGGGCGGTTCTAGGACTCACAAGCATGCTTATATGTGCCTTACATGTGTTCCTAAATGCATTTTGATTTGCTTATTATCCTTGAATTAGCATGAGAATATTAGGAAGTTATGTTCCATATTATATTTCTTAAGTTCTTGCTTAAAAGTATAATCTCGGTTAACTCCCTAAATATTGATAATTTTATGTATGTATGCTGCACCCGCGTCACATGTATGATTCGTGAGCGGAATAGCCCTACTATTATGTCAACCGCGTCGCATGTTCGATTCGCGAGGGGGGTAATAGATGCATCTATGGTTCGAGTCGTTCGACCCTCGGCAGTGCACATTTATTTTCGCGACGTTTCGGCCGTACGCTTTTGGCCTATTATGTGCTATATAATTTACTGGGAGTTTTGTTGTAATTGTATAAAATGTTTCAAGTGAAAAAGGGAATTTGTTACATTATATGCTAGTGAAATTTGACATGCAAAGGTAATTACACTTAAACTTGATATTTTATGTCTTTGTGATTACTACGACTGTTATGCCTGCCTAGTCCTTATTAAATTATGTTATTTGAACTTTGACCCTAATAAGTATCACGTCTACCTCTCGTCACTACTTCTTCGAGATTAGGCGGGATACTTACTAGGTACATATCTGTTTATGTACTCATGCTACGCTTCTGTACTTAATTGTACAGGCTCTGAGGCAGGTGCATCTGGGTATTTATCTGGCGCTCGTCCCTGACGTATAGTGGGCGTGGATTTCTCGATGAGCTGCTTTCCTTGATGCTTATCTCTAGCAGCACCTTGGAGTTCCTCTTTTCTTTTTTTATGTCTATACTTTTTCTTCAGACAGTAGGGCAAACTTGTACTTTCTTTTGGATACTAGTTTCAATTAGATGCCCGTAGACCTGTGACGCCAGTTCCTGGCATGCCCACGTAGTGGATATTCTATTCTTTTGGGTTGTAATGATGGTGGTGATTATTATATTTATTGCTCACTTTGGCCGTTTAAGTCACTAATTTACTTCAAATTTATGTTTTTGAAAGAAAACCCTCTTAAGTATGGTGAATTGTTTATAAATTAAAAAGGGCTCACTAGTAAAAGTTGGCTTGCCTGACGTCGAAGTTAGGCGCCATCGCGACCTAAATTGGGATTTGGGTGCAACCCGCTCCCACCAGACATGTCATATTCAGGCCAATCCTTTCACAATATTTTTGTATCAACAATTGTAAACAGAAGCTGTAAAACTCATAAACTTCATCAATTATCATTTCACGATGAAACGAACTGAAATTTATATACATATGGTAACACTGACATCCAGCTCAATCTTTATGTAATATAACAAAACCAAGAGAACAGCCAACACTTTCAAAATACTTGAAACAATACTTAACAATTAGCTAACGAATCCAAATAGACATATAAACATCAATGATCCTGAAACAATTAAGCCCGGAAGCAAATAATTGGAAACGGGGAAGGGACCATATTCAACAATAATTTAGTGGTGCATAGATACTCGTCACCTCATCTATACACCCCACACATGCAAATTCATATAGCATTTAAGTGGGGATTCCTATTCCCTCAAGTCAAGGTTAAACCAAGAACTTACCTCAAATCCGCAGGCCATTCATAACTCAATTACCGCTTTTCCTTTCGAATTTGCCTCTAACACGCTCGAATCTAATCATAAGTAGTTTAATATCATTAATTTATGCTAAAGCAACTAACTTTACTGAAAAATCATTGTTTTCCTAAGTTCTCTCAAAAAAAGTTAAAACCCGACCCCGGGCCCGCTTGGTCCAAACTTGGGGTTCGGACCAAATTCCGTCTATCCATTCACCCCCGAGCCCGAATATGCAATTAATTTCAAAATCCGACCCCAATTCGAGGTCAAAATTCTATTTTTACAAAATTCTCCAATTCTACCCAAACCCCCAATTTCTACCATGAAAATTCTTGATTTTTGATTGAAAAGTGATGAAAAACATTGGGTAATTGAAAGAGAAGAGTTTAGAATTGTTTACCAACACTTTGGGAATGAATTTGTTTGAAGAAAATCGCCTCTAGGTCTTTGTAGTTCGAAAATTGGTGAAAAATAGGTTCTGCACGATTTTTAAAACTGTTTTTATATGACTGGGCAGGCCTTCATTCCGTTCGCGATGGGCCTGCCGCGTTCGCGGGGTCTTGAACGCGTTCGCGAAGCTTTGTTTCCTTTGTTCATAGCGTTCGTGACCAGGTGTTCGTGTTCGCGTAGAAGAAATGCAACTATCCTCCCTCAAGTCCCGTTTACACAGTGCGTTCGCATGGCCTGGACGCGTTCCCGAAGCTTTAGCCCACCAGTGCTTCGCGTTCGCGTCCTGAGCTCCGCGTTCGCATAGAACAAAGATGGCCCCAGTGCACTTTACGATACGCGCTCGCGAGTGAAGCAACGCGAACGCGAAGAACAATTTACCAGTGCACCAGAAACAGTCATGACAGCATAATTTCTTAAGTGTAAAACATCCCGTAGCCTGCCCAAAACTCACTCGAGCCCTCGGGTCTTCAGACCAAACATGCACGCAAGTCTAAAAACATAATACGGACTTGATCGCGCGATCAAATCATGAAAATAACATCTAAAAATATAAATTTAACCTCAAAACTCATCATTTTTCTCAAGAACACTCAAATTTCACTATTTCTCAACCGGACGTCCGAATCACGTCAAATAAATTCTGATTCTAACCAAATTTCACAGATAGGACTTAAATATCATAACAAAACTGTATCGAGCTCCGAAACCAAAATACGGGCTCGATACCAACGGTTTCAAACATTAATCCATTTCTTTATTTCATTGAAAATCCAGCAAAACAATTTTCTTTAAAAATTGATTTCTAAGGCTAGGGCCTCAGAATTCAATTTCGGGCATACGCCCAAGTCCCATATTTTACTGCGGACCTTCCAGAATCGTTGGAACACATATCCGGGTCCGTTTACTAAAAATGTTGAACCAAGTCAACTAAAACCAAATTTTAAATTCCAAAAATTATTATTTCTCATGTTTTCACATAAAAGCTTTCCGATTTCACGTCCGGGCTGCGCACGCAAATTGAGGTAAATAAAATTAATCTCTTTAAGGCTAATAATCCTGGAATGGAGTCTTAATTTATAAGATGACCCTTTGGTTCATCACATACATGCACTTGATGGTACAAGTTACTACAGAACTATGAGAGTAAAAAGGGGTTGTGAAAGGAAAAATGGTGCATGTTCTAATCGACTCTGGTTCTACCCATAATTTCATGAATTTGGCAATTTCTAAGAAATTAGGATGCAAGCTACAATTTATTCCTTCTTTTGCAGTAGCTGTAGCAGATGGAAGCAAAATGCATAGCTCTGTCATGACTTGTGGGGTGACATGAAATATGCAGGGTGTGGCGTTTAAAGCTGATATGTTGGTGATTGCACTAGGAGGCACTGATGTAGTCTTAGGGATACAGTGGCTGATCACATTAGGAGACTTAGATGGAATTTCAAATAACTTAAAATGGATTTCCAAATAGGTGAGAGGAAGGTATCATTGAGGGGAGCCAACCTGGACCATTCAAGGTGTTAGCAGATGTTAAAATGCAGAAAATGATAAGCAAAACCAGCCAGATTAACTCGATGACAGTGGATTTCATTCAACCAATAGAGGGTTCAGGTTTAACCTTGAACCATTTGAGCACCCAGACCTCACAAGAAGTTCCTCCCCCTGAAGAATTGCAGAAGATTCGAGACCAATATGCATTGCTTTTGAAGTACCTACCAAATTGCCACCTCATAGTAGTCATGAACATAAAATCATACTGAAGGAGGGCACCTCACCTATCAAGGTGAGGCCATATAGATACCTTGCTAGTCTAAAAGATGAGATTGAGAAGATGATTAGAGAAATGCTAGAATCTGGGGTCATTCAACCAAGTGTAAGTCCATTCTCTTCTCCTATTGTTATGGTTAAGAAAAATGATGGCTCTTGGAGACTTTGTGTCACACCTCCTTTTTCCCGAAGGAGGGATAAGGGAGTTTTTCCAATTGAAGTGACATTAATCGAAATGGGATTATTTGTTTTATTTAGAGTCGCCACTTGGGATAATTATTATGGTGTACCAAGTCACCGGTTTATTTCAAATCCCAAATCGAGGAAATTTGACTCTGTTTAAAAAGTATGCAAAACCAGAAGATCGGGTAAGGAATTCTGTTAACCCGGGAGAAGGTGTTAGGCACTCCCAAGTTTCGTGGTTTTAGCATGGTCACTTAACAGTTTCAACTTGACTTGTTTCATCTAATTACTCATTTTAGAACCTATGTGTATTTTACATTTTACTGCTTCTAATTACTCGATTATTCATATTTAAAGAATTATCTTAATACGAGTTACGCGCACGTATACTCGTTTAGTTTGGTGCGTCAAGAATCATATCACGCATACGTGTACACAATTCACAACACTTAGTTAATTTCAGAAAAAGTTTGATCAAAGTCGCGCGAACGCGTACCTTGAATTTATTTGGAAAAAAAATCGTAATCACGTCACGCGAACATGCACGCAATCACAATAGTTGTTTAATAAAAATCGCGCCTAAAAGCATTTCTACGAGTATTTGATTAAGTCGTTTCACTTCACTAAGAATGTTTGACCATGGTCACGTGAACGTGTACCTTGGTTTGTTTTTGGAATCACAACTATCTCACGCCTATGTGTACATAATTGCAATAGTTAGTTCGATTATAAGTGCAACTAAGGCTACAATTATGTCTCTAGGCTAAATTCCCTATGTCGTGTAACTAGGTGTGAAAGTCCAATACTATGTGAGACATTTATTTGAATCAAATGGGGCAGCTTACGTATTAGCTGCCAAATAGGTCCATAATTAAGAGAGTTTGGTCCTGATAGTGGGTGAGTCCAAATGGACTCTGGCCCAAGATAAATTATTAGCATTCGAATGAAACTAATCAAAGATGACTTGGTCCTAGTAATGGCTGAGTCCAAATGAACTCTGGCCCAAGATAAATTATTAGCATTCGAATGAAACTAATCAAAGATGACTTGGTCCTAGTAATGGCTGAGTCCAAATGAACTCTGGCCCAAGATGCATCTTGTTAGAAGCTAAATGGAATTAATCAAAGATGATTTGGGCCTAGTAATGACTGAGTCCAAATGACTCTGTCCAATGCACATTTATTTGATGAATTTGAGACTAAATTTTTTTGTGGTTTATTTCTGTAATAACAATTATAGAATTTTACTTATATTTCCTTTATCTTTTAAAATAGAATACTAATGGGTCTGGGACGTGAATAAAGTAAATCAAAATCTGGTTCCATTCGATAATTTTTTACTAATTTCCTAGGTCTTTAATTCCTTATGTTAACACTATGTTAAAGTGATAAGTTTAAAAGTCATTGTGTATATTTTTAAAACTTTAAAGTGTAAATGCCTCTAATTAAATTATCAACTCAATTTAGCAGAAACCTAGAATACAATTCCATGGACCCAATTGGTTTGGGCCTGAAAATCTACTATGGCCTACTGTCCAGTTTGCTCGTATCTAAAAAACTACTGAATTGGAATTACTATATTTAAAAGTTTTAAACAACATAGTAAAGCTACTAATTTATTAAACTAGCACATTATACAAGAAAGTATATAAGGAACTAAGTTATTACATCTTATTAACTAAACAATGAGTTTAATCAAATATACCCATTACTACTCTACAAGTTATCTTAAAAAAATATTATTTCTACTTCTACTATTACATACTAACGTATAGATCTTCTGGATATAATCGTTCTAGCATGAATACATGAAACTTAAGCAGATTTTTTGCAACTTTCAGAACACTTTAACATAAGACTAATATGACTTAAATGGAATAAAAAGTGTGAATGACCATTCCTACACGGATTTACAGATAACTTCCAACACAGCAACTTTAACCAATGTGATGCAGTAATTGAACTCATGCATAAAAGCATATTCAAACTAAACACAATTTTTGATAAACAACAAAATCATACTCCTGATAACAAATGAAAGTAATTTTTTACATTGTTAAGAATAGTACCTTGATAGAAGCAAGAAAACAATACAAAGAGGGAAAATATGCCTCTGAAAACTTGAGTAAAGCAGCAGCAAGGAAATCAAATAGAAAACCAAAGAACTCCCAGTCCAAGCTTGACCAAAAAGCAGTAGAGTAAGGAAAACCAGTAGGATTTTTTTTTAAGACAGAAAAGTAATATATTTTTGTTTCTGAAATACCAAGGTTGATTTTCATAAGTTATTGAAAGATGGAGAGAAAATACTTAAGGCAGTACAAACTTAGTGTGTTTTTCAGAAATTTTCTATGTATGTCTATTTGGGTTTTTTCGTGTCTATAATGAAGAAACGTGAGTGTTTATATAGAGTGAGGGAGTGAAAATGGATAAGGATCAAGGTACAAAAATAATCTTCCAGCATTCCCTAAAAATCAGGAAAGAGGCATCTTTTCCAATAGAAAAATGGACAGCTGTCCAATTTCTGGTATCTTCTTATCACAGAAAATGGACAATTGTTGTTACGCCCCGCAATATTATGTCGATAATTATGCCTTGCAGTATTAAATTAGGATAATGTTGCGCCCTATAGTATTATACATTGAATTTGTTGTAAGGAAATTGACGGCAGTCCAAGGAAAAGATTATTTGGAGATTATAAGGATTATGTTATTTCAAATAAGTGATAAGTAAATTCATGAAGGTGGAAGGGGAAGCAAGTTAAAGAAAACAAATTTTTGTCCAAGTTTGGCATATTGGGATAAAATATGGGCCGAGCGATAATACCCGATATTTTTAGACCAGTACCATACAAGGTACCATATAACCACGATAGTAGGATGTATAAAGTGTATTAAAAATAAATAAAATTTTAAGTAATTTGAGACAATTCTTAATTATGCGGGTAATTGATTAATTACCGGGTAGAGGGATATTACCTAATTAAATTAATTAATAGTTGGATAATATCAAAATTCCACCTGGCAACAAACCACAACACCAACCGTATGACTCTCTTAGTCATAATTCATGATAAGAGTCATTTTTAAATAGGTGACAACTAGTTGAGATATAAGTCATGAAAATCATGAAAGCCTTCATAACTTTTAGCAAAATAATGAATTCATATATCTTAAAAATGAAAAGAGCTCTCCATGAGACTCTTTGAAGCCATCAAGAACGTTACCAGAAGCCATCATTAAATCAAATTGAAGCTAACTTCCATTCTCAAAACACTTAAGATAAGATTGTATACCTTAATGCAACGTGATTTCTATAATTTCAACAATTCCAGCGAATTTTTAGAGCTTTAGCAACGGAGAAATTTCGCGGTTCTAACGGAGTACGGTGCAATCTTTTTCAAGAATATCATATGGAAGTTTTCCCTACTCCAGGTATGTTAAGGTTATCCCTTCTTTCTTTTTGGCATGATCCAAATTATATGGAAGAAACGAGCAAACAAACAGTTTTCATAAACGACTCTATTCATAGAAATACTATGGGTCTCTATGTTTTTGATTCCCCAGGTGACATATTATTCTATCATCTGTTCATGGGTCTCAAAAATACGTAAGTTGGTAAATTTTATTTCATAATATTAATCATAGGCATAATGGTCTTACGACGTACCGAGAGATTTTATTAACGTATTTCATATGCATTTCATGCACTTATACATGCACATTGACCCATGACCAGATGGCATTATATACGCNATATATATATATATATATATATATGTATATATATGTATATGGGATATGATAAAGGTTATGGCATTATGTACGCACCACCACCTGATCAGCTAGTATACGTTGATGATTTTTCCCACAGTTGCCAAGATGATATGATGGGATACCCTCAAAGGCTTGATGATGTGATGAACACATGTACCTATGCACGACATGACATTCATACGCATATGCATGACACTATAAGTACTTCATAATTTACAGAGTTATCCAGACTTACAGGTTGATTCATTTACTCTATATTTCTTTCATGTCTTTTACATACTTATTTATATGCCTTACATACTCGATACATTATTCGTACTGACATCCCTTTTGCCTGGGGACACTGCGTTCATGCCCGTAGGTCTCGATAGACAGGTCGAGAGTCCTCCAAGTAGGCGATCAGCTCAGCGGAAGATGTTAGTGCACTCTATTTGCTTCGGAGTTGCTTGTTTGGTCAGTATGATTTAGATGTGTATTATTTGGTATGGAGGGGCTCTGTCCCGATCTTTATGACAATTATGTATCCTTAGAGGCTTGTAGACAAATGTCATGTACGTAAAAGATTGTATGGCCTTGTCGGCCTATATTCAGTATACGAGTGGTTATTTTGGTCTTAGAGGCCCATATGTCTTATGTATAAGTTGGTATTACATGTTATATTCTACCTATTTCACGGCAGCCTCTCCGGCTCAGTTATCTATGATAGTAGGATACGAAAAGATACATTATGTTGGTACTCGGTTGAGTAAGGTACCAGGTGCCCGTCGCGGCTCATCGGTTTGGGTCGTGACAAAGTGGTATCAGAGCAATTCCGTCCTAGGGAGTCTACAAGTCATGTCTAGTAATGTCTTGTTTATGGGTGTGTCGTGCACCACACTTATAAGCAGGAGACTACAGGGTATTTAGGATTGTCACTCTTTCTTCTTACTCTAGATCGTATGGTAGAGCTCACTTATAAGAATTCAAATTTTGAACTTATATTCGTAATAAGACGATGCCTACATTCAAAAAGACGATCGATAAGAGATATAGTTGTGGAAGTGTTGAGTTAGAGCAACTCGATTTTGCATCTTTCTTATGATGATTAAATGATAGGTCTTCAGCAGATCATGTGTGTACTAAAAGATGTACAGTTCTTGATAAGGATCCTCTAGGAAATAATACTTATCCACTCTTACGGTAAAAGGGAATAACGGAATCAGAAGTTAGACACAAGTGGCAGCAAGTAAAAGAAGTAAGGCAAAGAAGGGTACGAGGAACCCAGTTAATAAAGATTATCATCATTTACCATTCAGGAAGGGAGATATAAGCATTTTGAATTACCTTCAACAGTAATAGATGTATGTACAATTGGCCACACCAATCTAAGTTATGCTCTATGGGAACTAACAAATATGGTTTAGGAGAAGAACATAGTATCACGATCCGGATGGGGTTAGAGTAAACCAAAATGGTGAATGGATTGTTTATGTTAGTTGACATTTCCGAAAGATATTACAAATGTGCTTCTTGTGAGACACCCAGGTGATGCAATCTAGAATATTATGATTAGATATAAATACTAGGATGATCAAAAAGTGTGTGTATATATATATATATATATATATATATATATATATATATATTCCGAAGATAGCCACTGAAAGCCTGGAAAGGATAAATATTATCTTAGTATGACTCTCGTTCCTAGCAGAGAGAGAACGTTGAGCAGCCCGAAGAGCCGATGAATGAAGCAAGGAGAGCTAAAAGCGAAAGAATGTCTTGTTGACGTTTTCACAAGAAAGTGATAGGCAGGAGTATTAGCAGAGTAATGAGAAGAGAGATAAGGAAGAATTATGAGTGAGATGTGATACATGGATGACAACGGTAGAGTGTTACAGAATCTATAGTCAAATGAAGAAAGAGATGAGAGGTGATAAGCCTTAAGACAACAAAAGAGTATAGGCGATACAGTCACATCCTCATTTCGAGAAATAAGTTCGCGACTCTAACGTGATTAACAAAAGGAAAAGTTAGACCCTAGAATAATAAAAACCAGTATGGACTGGTGAACAGTATAAACTAAAAAAAATGAATTTGGGACTAAGTGATTTGGTAATAGTCAGCATCATGAGAATTTCATATTACATTATGGCGATAATAGAATGGACAATAGAAGAAGATCCATGATGAATTCAGAGAATGATCAGGAAGACGCTTCCCTAAAGCAAGCAATGTGAGAAAATTTAGGCTTAAGGGACTGTATATGCCAGTTACACTTAGTGTCACCATCGCAAGTAAGGAATTTTGTTATGCTTAGTACAGAAGGATTACCGCAAGGCGAGTAAGGGTCATTGATGATGTGAAAGGACGCCAAAGATGAAGAGGAAAAACATCTATAGGCAGGTCGTCGTAGCTCCAAGTCTTAGTACTCCCCTAAAGGGGGGAATATGGAATGATGTGGCACTAAATCAGAATTAAGTAGATCTAGTAACTATGGGATGATAAAGGAAGGTTGCGAACAGTATAAATGGATATGTATGGGTCGCAAGCTAAAGTTTGGTAGAGCGACAAGATTGTAGGAAGACAGGAGTAAGGATAAGCAACGAGAGTAACCTGGAGTTGGTTGCAGATCTCAGTAATGATAAATCGAAGTAAGAGTTATGGTATAGTATGACCTACATAGATGCAGTAAAGTCATACGAATGGATAACCAGGTCTTTGAAATAAGATATAGCAATGTTCGTAAGTTCGACAAACTACCGAGCGAAGAACTTCAGTAATGGCTAAAAATTGGAGAAAAAAAGGAAAGAAGAGTCGCATAGGCGCACTTACAAGGTCAGAATCGTACAGGTTGCATGATAGACGATAGCAACAGTTATGAGATTGGGAGGATTATGACCATAAGTCATGGTATGTGAAAGAGGCCTAAAGGGGGGAATGCCTTGGCCTTTGAATTTATTCAAAAAACAGTTGCCTAAATGGAAGGGAGAACATTAAAGTATTCGCAAGAACTATGGGTTATGAGAATGGTAAGTGCATCAGTAAACATTCGAGGATGAATGTGTCCAAGGGGGGAATGATGTTACGCCACATAATATTATGTCAATATTACGCCTTGCAGTATTAAATTACGACGATGTTGCACTCTGTAGTATTGTACGTTGAATTTGTCGTAAGGAAATTGACATCAGTCCAAAGAAAGATTATTTGGAGATTATAAGGATTATGCTATTTAAAATAAGTGATAAGTAAATTTTGTGAAGGTGAGAGGGGAAGCAAGTTAAAGAAAATAAATTTTCGTCCAAGTTAGACATATTGGGATAAAATACGGGCCGAGCGATAATACCCGATATTTTTGGACTAGTACCATACAAGGTACCATATGACCATGATAGTAGGATGTATAAAGTGTATTAAAAATAAGTAAAATTTTAAGTAATTTGAGACAATTCTTAATTATGCGGGTAATTGGTTAATTACCGGGTGAAGGGATATTACCTAATTAAATTAATTAATTGTTGGATAATATCAAAATTCCACATGGAAACAAACCACTACACCAACCGTATGACTCTCTTAGTCATAATTCATGATAAGAGTCATTTTTAAATAGTTGGCAACTAGTTGAGATATAAGTCTTGAAAACCATGAAAGCCTTCATAACTTTTTTCAAAATAATTAATTCATATATCTTACATTTGAGGAAATGAAAAGAGTTCTCCATGAGACTCTTTGAAGCCATCAAGAACGTTACCAGAAGCCATCATTAAAGCAAATTGAAGCTAACTTCCATTCTCAAAACACTTAAGATCAGATTTTATACCTTAATGCAACGTGATTTCTACAATTTCAACAATTCCAGCGAATTTTTAGAGCTTTAGCAACGGAGAAATTTTGCGGGTCAAAACGGAGAACAGTGCAACATTTTCCAAGAATATCATACGAAATTTTTTTCCTACTCCGGGTATGTTAAGGATATCCCTTCTTTCTTTTTGCCATGTTCCAAATTATACGGAAGAAACGAGCAAACGCACAGTTTTCATAAACAACTCTATTCATAGAAATACTAGGGGTCTCTATGTTCTTGGTTCCCCATGTGACATATTATTCTATCATATGTTCATGGGTCTCAAAAATATGTAAGTTGGTAAAGTTTATTTCATAATATTAATCAGAGGCATAATGGTCTTATGACGTACCGAGAGATTTTATTAACGTATTTCATATGCATTTCATGCACTTATACATGCACATTGACCCATGACCAGATGGAGTTATACACGCGTATATATGTGTGTGTGTGTGTGTGTGTGTGTGTATGGGATATGGGAAAGGTTATGGCGTTATATACGCACCACCACCTGATCAGCTAGTATACGTTGATGATTTTTCCCACAGTGGCCAAGATGATATGATGGGATACCCTCAGAGGCTTGATGATGTAATGAACACATGTACCTATGCATGACATGAAATTCATACGCATATGCATGACACTATAAGTACTTCATAATTTACAGAGTTATCCAGACTTACAGTTTGAGTCATTTACTCTATATTTCTTCCATGTCATTTACGTACTTATTTATGTGCCTTCCATACTCGGTACATTATTCGTATTGATGTCCCTTTTGCCTGGGGACGCAGCGTTCATGCCCGCAGGTCTTGATAGACAGGTCGAGAGTCCTCCAAGTAGGCGATCAGTTCAGCGGAAGATGTTGGTGCACTCTATTTGCTCCGGAGTTACTTGTTTGGTCAGTATGATTTAGATGTGTATTGTTTCGTATGGCGGGGCTCTGTCCCGACCTTTATGACAATTATGTATCCTTAGAGGCTTGTAGATAGATGTCATGTACGTAAAATATTGTATGGCCTTGTCGGCCTATGTTCAGTATACGAGTGGTTAGTTTGGTCTTAGGCCCATATGTCTTATGTATAAGTTGGCCTTACATGTTGTATTCTACATATTTCACGCTAGCCTCTCCGGCTTAGTTATCTATGATAGTATGATATGAAATGATACATTATGTTGGTACTCGTTTGAGTAAGGTACCAGGTGCCCGTTGTGGCTCATCGGTTTGGGTCATGACAACTGTCAGATTTTCGGATATTTGGGATCTTATCCTTATCTTTCCTAGTCAGATTGGGACAGTTATCCGTTTTATAGAAACTTCCTAATATCTAATAAAGATTTTTTCAAATTAAAATTCTCAAAATAACCCTTCAGGGTTTTGAAATTGCCTCAGAACCAGGTCTGGTTTTGGACCTGAGTCGTGTGAATCTTGGTCTGAAGGGCCTTGGGCTCTTAAGCTTTACCAAAGCTATGGGCTTGTCTATCACAGACAAGCCCAATTTTTAAGCCAAGTTGAATGGGTCACTTCAGTAAGCCCAATTCCTATAACTAATCAGACAAGCCAAGCTTTGCTTCTAAACTAATTACTGGTTTAACCTAACTAATTTCATTTAATTAATTTAAACAAAAATAACACAAAATGAGTAAAAATAGTAAGAACTAAAAATAAACATAAAATATAATAAACGATAGAACACATAATAATGATAAAATTAACAGAAAAACAGCAAAAGAAAAAGGAAAAAGAAAATATACCTAATGGACTGTTTGGCAAAAGGGATCTACTTGTTAAAAACCCTCTTGCCAAGACACCCATCTTGAATTTGAGATCACTAAGAGGAGATCTTGGCACGAGGACTATTAGACAAGCTAAGTGGAACCAAAAAGGGGGATAAGATTTAGGGTTTGGAAAATCTCAGATCTAATATATAGTGTTTTTGATGGGGTATTTTTGGGATATATGGGTAGAATAGGTTTCTAGGAGGTGTGGTGGTTATATGGTATGAGTTTGGGTAGGTTTGGGGTTTTGTTGCCGCCGTAGGCGATTTCTGGCGGTGGTGCTAGGGTTTCTGGGATCTAAGATCTAAGATCTAGGGATTTTGATGGGGGTTTTGGATGATTAGCTGGTATGGTGGGGTTTAGGATGTGCAGGGGAGTGTATGGAGTAAGTTTGGGTGGCTTTGGGGTTCCGCCGCCGCCGTAGGTGATTTTCGGCAGCGGCTCAGGGCGGAGCTAGGGTTTCTAGTTTTTAGGTTTAAGATCTACTGGTTTTTTGTGGAGATTTTGGGGGTTTGATTAGTGGGGTGAGGTCTGAAAGAGTGAGAGGAGTGGATAGGGGTGGTTTTAGGCGTCGACGCCGCCGTAGGCAATTTCTGGCGGCGGCTCAAGGTGGAGGGTAGAGAGGCATCTAGGGTTTGAGGTGTGGTTAGAGAGAGAGAGAGAGAAGTGTCAGAGAGGGGAATGGATGAAATGATAGGGGGTAGGGGTTGTTAGGACATTTATATACTAAATGACGGGTGAGTTTCGAGCCGTTGGATCTTGTGAAGATCAACGGTTTGGATTGATTGGTACCAAAACAGTGTCGTTCGGTTTAGGCGAGGTTTTCAGACTGGGTTGGGTATTGGGCTTTGCAATTTGGACTGAGTGTTTGGGATTGAGCTGGTTTAAAATTGGCCCGGTCTGGCCAAGGTTTAATTAGATCCATTTTTGTTTAATTTTAAAAATCTAATTAATTTAATTAAATCCGAGATTAGGTACTAAATTATCTAACTATCTATTTGTATTATTTACATAATTAATCTTAAATTATTAAAAGAAGAATTACCAATTTTAATACTAAAACTAAAATGTCAAAAAATAAATAATTTTTTGTGATTTTCTTCTAATACTATAATCAAATTATGTAATTAGGTGCTAGATACAATCAAAAACTTAACAATGCCGTAAGATAAAGATTTAAATATTTTTGTTGTTTTTTCTATGATCCCAAAAATGCTAAAAATGCATGAAAAATGCAACTAAATGCAAATAACTGCGAATAATTACCAAAATTTAAAAAAAATAAGAAAAAATCTATTAGTTAATTTTTTGTGGGAGTATTTCTAGTGAGGTAAAAATCACATGCTCGCAGCTGCCCCTCTTTGCTCGGAAACACGAAGAGTTTTCAGGACAAGATAGAGTGAGCAGTCACAAACAATTTCTACTTGTTTGATACTCCATGGGAAGCCTTTTGAAAAAGTTTGACTGAACCTTGCTTCAAAGGTTTCCTACATATCCTTGGCTATAATCACCCCCACCCCCTAAAGTAGTAAAGTAAAGAAGGGCTCTTTGGGGTCTAATTTTCTTTCTATCTGACAGGACAAACAAAGAAATAGGAAGGGATGGTTCTTTCATTCCATTGATAGAAGTCTAACTAGAAAAATACTCTCTCTATTACTTTGAGAAGAGAATCGTTGGTTTGACCGACGAACTACGTGGGAAAATAGACCTTCTTTCTTTGATTTGAAGCAAGATTTTTTGAAAGTAACAATTCCATTCAGTTCGCTTTCGGAAAACTTGCTGGTCGCGGATTAGTTCGTTCTGCGCCGCCAGCGGCCTCAACTCAAAGGCGCAGGTTGATCTCTCTGGTTGAGGCTGCATTCATTTATTCATATTCAACTTGACACGTGGGAAGGGCTTACTCTACTAGTGGCTCGGCTTGGTCTCGCTCCCTTCCCGCACTATTCCTCCCCACTAAAAAGAGCGATTGAGAATCTCGAGAACCTTTCCGAACGTCTGTCTTCGCGGGGCGATTGGAAAAGAAAGGAGTATTTAATTCTTTTACTGCCTTCCATTCCACTATTCTGATCGAATTAATTGCTCTTCCGAACGACAAAGTCATAATGAGATTAAAAACCGATGCTTCCTTGGCCGTGTGGAACAGGGATTAGCATTATGTCATTCCTACAAGTGATGACCCACC
Source organism: Nicotiana knightiana (assembly GCA_005239525.1). Classification (NCBI taxonomy): domain Eukaryota; kingdom Viridiplantae; phylum Streptophyta; class Magnoliopsida; order Solanales; family Solanaceae; genus Nicotiana; species Nicotiana knightiana. The sequence goes on along the minus strand of ML372885.1, from coordinate 78,686 downwards.
CAGGATTGCTATGTACGGACNGTCAATGGAATCTTTATGCTCAAAACCCCGATTCAAGTAGTCATTTATTTGGTACCGCCCAAGGGGCGGGAACTGCCATTCTAACTCTTCTCGGGGGATTCCATCCACAAACGCAAAGTTTATGGCTGACTGATATTGCCCATCACCATTTAGCTATTGCATTTATTTTTCTCGTTGCTGGTCATATGTATAGAACCAATTTCGGGATTGGGCACAGTATGAAAGATCTTTTAGATGCACATATTCCCCCGGGGGGACGATTGGGGCGTGGACATAAGGGTCTTTATGACACAATCAATAATTCGCTTCATTTTCAATTAGGCCTTGCTCTAGCTTCTTTAGGGGTTATTACTTCTTTGGTAGCTCAACACATGTACTCTTTACCTGCTTATGCATTCATAGCACAAGACTTTACTACTCAAGCTGCATTATATACCCACCACCAATATATCGCAGGATTCATCATGACAGGAGCTTTTGCTCATGGAGCTATATTTTTCATTAGAGATTACAATCCGGAGCAAAATGAAGATAATGTATTGGCAAGAATGTTAGAGCATAAAGAAGCTATCATATCTCATTTAAGTTGGGCCAGCCTCTTTCTGGGATTCCATACCCTGGGACTTTATGTTCATAATGATGTCATGCTTGCCTTTGGCACTCCGGAGAAGCAAATCTTGATTGAACCTATATTTGCTCAATGGATACAATCTGCTCATGGTAAAACTTCATATGGGTTCGATGTACTTTTATCTTCAACGAGTGGTCCAGCATTCAATGCGGGTCGAAGCATCTGGTTGCCGGGTTGGTTAAATGCTGTTAATGAAAATAGTAATTCATTATTTTTAACAATAGGTCCTGGAGACTTTTTGGTTCATCATGCTATTGTTCAGTGTAATTCTGGAAATTTTGGTAGCTCGGACTACCAGGAGCTGTGATTTCATTGTTGTTGTTGTTGTTACTGCTTGATGAGCTCCTTATTACACCAAAGTCAAATTGCAAAAAGACTAGCTAAGCCTATCAGCTACGAGTTATAAGATTCATATCTATAAATCTACTGAAGCTTGATCTTGAGTCTTGGCTGATTCTTCACTTCGACTCTGATCTGAATCTTGATGCTTGCTAGCTGCAGGTGCTAGCTCATTCTTCTTCTTCTTTCCGGAGGTTATGGATTGAATCATGTTTTGAGTAATCCACATCTTTTCTCCGCCTCTGCACTTTTGTTTCAACTCTTTTCTTTCCTGTCTTTTCTTTTATTTTGGATTAAGACTTCTTCATTGCGCTTCGAGGTATTACCTTCTCAGGAATCAAAACAAACGAACAAACTTTTCTGCCCCAGTTTTCACTAGGAAAATTTCGTGAGTTATTGTAACAAAATTCCATACTACTTCATTATTGAAAGCGATAAAAAGGAGAGAGTGATGTACCTGGAGTAAATTTAGACTAAGGAGTGGAGACCCTATGTCTAAAAGTAAAATCAACTAGGGATTGGAAATCCTATGTTGGGGAAAATCATCAGGTTATGCTGGCATCAACTAGGGAATGGAGACCATATGTTGGTCTAATGACCCAAAGGGTCATCTTATAAATTAAAACTCCATTCCAGTCTCATTAGTCTTAAAAAGATAAATTTTATTTACCTCGATTTGCATGCGCATTCCAGGCGTAAAACCGGAAAGCTTTTATGTGAAAATATGGGAAATAATAATTTTTAGAATTTGAAATTTGGTTTTAGTTGACTTGGTTCAACATTTTTAAAAAACGGACTCGGATCTGTGTTTCGATGATCTCGGGAGGTCCGTAGTAAAATATGGGACTTGGGCGTATGCCCGGAATTGAATTCCGAGGTCCCTAGCCTTAGAAATTAATTTTTAAAGAAACTTATTTTGCTGGATTTTCAATGAAATAAAGATATGAATTAATGTTTGAAACCGTTGGTATCGGGCCCGTATTTTGGTTCTGGAGCTCGATACAGGTTTGTTATGGTATTTAACTCCTATCTGTGAAATTTGGTAAGAATCGGAATTTATTTGACGTGATTTAGACGTCCGGTTGAGAAATAGTGAAAGTTAATTATTCTTGAGAAAAATGATGAGTTTTGAGGTTAAATTCATAGTTTTAGATGTTATTTTCATGATTTGATCGCACGAGCAAGTCCCCATGATGTTTTTAGGCTTGTGTGCATGTTTGGTTTAGAGCCTCGAGGGCTCGGGTGAGTTTCGGGTAAGCTATGGGATGTTTTAAACGTGGAATGTTCTGTTGTCATAACTATATCTGGTGCACTGACGAATTGACCTTCGCATTCGCGAAGCTTTTATAGAGAACGCGGAGAGTAATTATTTCTGAGGGAGAAATCCTTCTTCGCAAACGCGAGGAGTTGGGCGCGAACGCGAAGCATTAGGGGATAGTACCCTTCGCAAATGCGCCCACCCATAGCGAACGCATTGTAAAAATGGACCTGAGGGAGGGGGAGCCTTCTTGTTCTATGTGAACGCGATGGCCTTTGGAGTTAAAGCTCTGCGAACGCGGTCCATCCAATGCGAACGCGAATTCCATTTGGGCCTGACCCTACACGAACGCGGCAGGCCCATCGCGAACGCAATGAAGGCCTGCTCAGCTTTATAAAACAAGTTTTAAAAACGGACAGAACCTCTTTCTTCATATTTTTCGAACTACAAAGGCCTAGAGGCGATTTTATTCACACAAATTCATCTCCAAGGTGTTGGTAAACAATCCTAAACTCTTCTCTTTCAATTACCCAATTTTTTCATCACTTTTCAATCCAAAATCAAAAATTTTCATGGTAACAATTGAGGGTTTGGGTAGAATTAGGGAATTTTGTAAAAATGGAATTTTGACCTCGAATTGGGGTCGGATTTCGAAACTAATTTCATATTCGGACTCGGGGGTGAATGGGTAAACAGAATTTGGTCTGAACATCGAGTTTGGACCAAGCGAGCTCGGGGTCGGGTTTTAACTTTTTTGAGAAAAACATAAGAAAACAATGATTTTTCAGTATCCTTTAGCATGAATTAATGATATTAAACTAATTATGATTAGATTCGAGCGGGTTAGAGGCAAATTTGAAAGGAAAAGTGGTAATTGAGCAGTTAGTGGCCTGCGAATTTGAGGTAAGTGCTTGATTTAACCTTGACTTGAGGGAATAGGAATCCCCACTTAAATGCTATGTGAATTTACATGTGTGTGGTGTATAGGTGAGGTAACGAGTATCTATGCACCACTAAATTATTGTTGAACATGGTCCCTTCCCCGTTTCTAATTATTTGCTCCCGGGCTTAATTGTTTCAGGATCATTGATGTTTATATGTTTATTTGGATTCATTAACTTATTGTTAAGTATTTTTTCAATTATTTTGGAAGTGTTGGCTGTTCTCTTGATATTGTTATGTTACATAAGGATTGAGCTAGACGTCAGTGTTACAATATGTATATAATTGTCGGTTAGTTTTATTGTGAAATGATAATTGATGAATTTTATGAGTTTTACAGCTTCTGTTTACAATTGTTGATACAAAAATGTTGTGAAAGGCTTAGTCTGAATTGTGAAAGTTTTCGTAAATAAACTGATATGATATGTCTGGTAGGAGCGGGTTGCACGCCGCAACAAGGAGTGATAAGGGTGGACAGGTGGGATCGGGTTGCACGCTGCAATAGGAGAAATAAGGGTGATATATATATATGGAGGATCAATAAGGGTGGACAGGCGGGAGCGGATTGCATTGTAACGGCCCAGCCGGTCGTTCCGAGAGTTTAGCCCTGTTTTTCCCCATTTCTGCTTTATTCTTGTATGATTCAACTCTTTTGTGTTGTGTTGGGTTGATTGGTTCGGGTTCGGAGTGGTTGTGGTGAGAAATGAGACATTTAGTCTCATAGGTTGGTGATATAGTTGGAAAAATCAATCGGAAGTTGACTTATAGGTAAATGATCTCGGAATGTGGTTTTTGTGGCTCGGATAGCTTCATTAGGTGATTTGGGACTTAGGAGTGTGTTCGGAATGTCTTTCGAACGTCCGGGGTAGAATTAGGCTTGAATTGGCGAAATTGGATTTTTAACAATTTTCGGTCAGCAGTGGAAAATTAGCTATCGGGGTCGGAATGGAATTTCAAAAGTTGGAACAGGTTCGTAGGGTCATGTGGGATGTGTGTGCAAATTTTCAGGTTATTTGGAGTGCTTTGGGTGGTTTCGGCATCATTGGCGAATTTCGGAAGTTTAGAAATCCTTAGGCTTGGATTTGGATTCGATTTGGTGTTTTGATGTTATTTTGAGTTTTATGAGGGTTCGAATAGGTTGGTATATTTATATATGACTTGTTGGTACTTTTTGTTGAGGCCTCGAGGGGCTCGCGATTGATTTCGGATGATTTTGGAAGGTTGGAAGTTAGAAAATCCAGCAAATGGCTGCTGGTGCAGGCCTTCTGGTGTGGCCACACCTGCGGACGGGGAGCCGCAGGTGAGGAAGACCTTGCGCAGATGCGGAAAAGTGGAACCTGGCCTCGGAGCGCAGGTGTGGAAGTTGGATCGCACTTGCGGGCCCGCAGGTGCGTGTAGAGGACTGCAGATGTGGAAATTTGGCTTAAGTGAGAATCCGCACCTGCGAGGGATTTTCCGCAGTTGCGGCGCTGCAGGTGCGGGAAAGGGGCCGTAGGGGCGAGATTGCTGGGCAGAACCTATATAAGGTTGCCTTCGTGAATTTTCACTCATTTCTTCACCATTTTTGACGAATTTTGGAGCTTAGAGCTAGGATTTCAAGGGGGAATCAAGTGTATTTAGTGGGGTGAGCTACATGGACCTTGTATATTGTGTTTATGGCAATTATTCCATTGTTTAATCATGTTTTAGTGGAGAAATTTGGGAGATTAGGGCTTGAAATTTGAAAGTATAAATTGGGGATTTGAGGGGCCATTTGGGGTCCGATTTTGATGAATATGGTATGCATGAACTCGTGAGAGCGTAAGGATCCTAGTTTTGTGATTTTTATTGGAATCCGAGACATGGTCCCTGAGGTCGGGTTTGGCCAATTTTGGGATTTTTTATGTAAATTGGGTATTTTCGAGTGGGCTTTGTTCCTTTAGCATATTCTGATGATATGAATCTGGTTTGAATAAATTCGGGGCGCGTTGAGGCCGAGTCGAGGAGGAAAAGCATCACGGAGTAGTTTTTCGTCCGGTTTGAGGTAAGTAACGAACGTAAATCTAGACCTGAGGGTATGAAACCCCGGTATTTCGTATTGTTTTTATAAATGAGGTGACGAGCGTGTGGGCGTGCATGTAGGGATTGTGACTTGGTCCGTCTTATAGCGACTATTGAGTCGCGTATTTGATTTGAAATCATATGACATTCCGTATTTTAGAGATTTATACTATATTTTGGGTTGTACGCCATGTTTGGGGCCTTGTGCCGACTTGTTTGGACCCTCAGGGGTGTTTTTAATACTATTCTCACACTGTTTTTGATAGAAAACATAATCTCAGTCATGATTTATACTTTTTCATTGTTCATTGTTCATTCCTGTTTATCACCCTGTTTTCAAACAAATGAAAGATATTTTGGGCTGAGTCCCCGTGATTTTTGGTGAGTTTCCCGATTGGCTTGTGAGTGTGATGACTGAGCAAGGCCGAGAGCTAAATTTGTGAGGGTAGTGATGGATCGGGTTGCACGCTGCATCGTTATATACACGCACACACACACCTATATATATATATATTGGATCGGACTGCACGCCGCAGCATTATATATATTGGATCGGGCTGCATGCCGCAGCGATATAGCACTTGGGCTGAAGGAGCCCCTCCGGAGTTTGTACACCCCCAGTGAGCGCAGTCAACTATTTATGGATCGGGTTGCACGCCGCAGCGGTTATTTTATGGCACCTATTGAGTGTGAGTGTTGATTGACGAGAGATGAGTCACGAGTGACTGAGAGGCTTGCCCGAGAGGCTTTAATTGTGAGTGACACTGTGCCCGAGGGGCTTATTTGCTATGAAACTACTGTTTTCACTCTTCTTTACATTTTTACCTCTAAACGATAAATGTTGAACCAATGTTTTATAAGAAATTTGGAAAGGGAAAACTGGAGTTTTTATGAAACTTTCGGGATGTAGATCCCTAACTTGATTTATTGATTTCCACTGATGTTTATTATATGAATTTACATGATTTTAAAAGCTTGTCACTACACTCAAGTCCTTATTTATATTTGTTACTTACTGAGTTGGTGTACTCACGTTACTCCCTGCACCTTGTGTGCAGATCCAGGTGCCCGGATCGAGTGAGATTCGATTTATCATCAGTGGAGCAGTTGCCGGAGACTGTGAGTTAGTTGCACGGCGTTCGCAGTCCCACCCTTCTCCTTCTCATTCTGTCGCTATTTACATTTTTCCTAGACTTGATGTATTAAGGAAATTGTGTCAGATTTTGTGTTCTATTTAGTTGCTCATGACTGTTTACTCCTGGTTTTGGGGATGTTACTTAGATGTTTTCATTGATTATCTGCATTTGTGAAATATTAAAAGTGGAAGATTTATGATAAATCGCGTTATGGTTTTAAATGGAAAGTTCCTTGTATTATGATCAGTAAATTGGCTAGCATATTATCACGATAGGCGCCATCACGGCCAGTGTAGATTTGGGGCCGTGACATGCACGCCGCAACAAAGAGCAATAGGGGAGAATATTCATGTTTTACTATTTATAAAATAAAGGCTGGAATACTCATTGTTTTATTGTCATTATTTCATAGTCTTCTCTTACTGTTACTTAAAGTGAAACTTGTTCTGTTTACAATTGTTGAGACATAAATATCGTGAAAGGCTTTGACTTAAATTGTGAAAATCCTTTTTTATAAATAGATGTGATTGTCTGGTGGGAGCGGGTTGCACGCCGCAACAAGGAGTGATAAGGGTGGACAGGTGGGATAGCGATTGCATGCCGCAACAGGAGAAATAAGGGTGATATATATATGGAGGAGCAATAAGGGTGGACAGGTGGGAGCGGGTTGCACACCGCAACAAGGAGAAATAAGGGAGGACATTTATGTTTTACTGATTTTTAAACACAAGGATTTGAAAACTTATTGCTTTACTTTATTGTTTATCATACTATGTACTTACGGTTGTTTCAAAGTGGAATTGGAAATTTGAAAACTTATGTGAGCATTGGTTATAGCTGAGTTATTTTATTTATTATTGCAGACTATTGTTTTGTTTTGTTTAGAATTTCTTTATTCCTTTATTATATATTGTTCACAGTTTATATTGTTAATGCCCCGTCATAGCCTCGTCACTACTTCGTCGAGGTTAGGCTCAGCACTTACTCAGTACATGGGGTCGGTTGTACTGATACTACACTCTGCACTTCTTGTGCAGATCTAGGTACTGACCAGTCTTAAGTTTGAGACATAGTTGTGCATTTTCACGGAGACAAGAGGTAGATATGTTGGCGTTCGCAGACTCCTGGAGTCTTCTCTGCACTATTTAGTTGTTGTTTTATTTCATTCAAAACAGAGATATTTTTCTTTCAGCCAAATACTTGTAGCATTCATTAGTAGTTTGTGAATTGTGACAATAGACCCTGGGAAGATATATAGTTGGTAATAGTTCGTGGTTCGTTTCATTTTATCTAATATTATTCATGAAGTCATTTATTGAAAGCATTAGATTTATTTGTTTTATTTTAAAGATTTTCTATTGTGTCAAGTAAATTTTTAAAGGAAATGGTTAGTAAATTTCTAGCATTGGCTTGCCTAGCAAGTATTGTGTTAGGCGCCATCACGATCCCGTGGGTTGAGAATTTGGGTCGTAACACGTTGGTATCAGAGCACTAGGTAGCATAGGTCTCACAATTCACGAACAAGCTTGATAGAGTCTGAAGGATCGGTACGGAGACGTCTGTACTTGTCTCTTAGAGGCTATGAAGTTAGGAAAAAACTCATTTTTATTTCTACTCTATCGTGTGATTCTTGATATCTCAGAAAAAACTGATTAAGCTCTTTTATTCTCTGGAAAATGGCAAGAACACGTGCTTCCTCTTCCACTAACCAACAATCCGGTTTTCCCGCAGTAGCAGCTCCTATTAGGGGCAGAGGCCGAGGCCACGTCAGGGGCAGAGGCAGGGGCAGGACACAGCCTACTGCTCAGACAACAACTCCAGTTGCGAAGCCCCAGGTTGAGATTGATGAGGGGGCTCCAGCTCAGACCGTTCCAGCTGGACTAGCTCAGGTCCTAGAGGGGTTCATTGCTACCCCGGTACTTCAGGATGCTTTGGTCCGATTAGTGGGCCTGATGGAGAGTGTAGCCCAAACTGGTGCACTCCCGGTTGCAGCAGCCGTATCTTGGGCTGGAGGAGGGGTCCAGATTCCTGCTACCCACACTCCTGGTCTGACTACTCCTCAGATCCAGACCCCAGCAGCCAACCCAGTTTGGGTAGTTAAGATATTTTCGGCAACCCCGATTGCTGATGGGGCAGTTATGGCTTCCGATGCTTTATGGAGGCTGGACAGGTTCATCAAGCTATTTCCACTCCATTTCAGTGGTACATCTTTTGAAGACCCACATGATTTTCTTGACCGCTTCTATAAAGTATTGCAGAACATGGGGATAAGTTAAAAGCAACGGGGTTGGTTTATATGAGCTGTGAAGTTTAACATTGTGGATTATCAGACATTGTGACCTGTGACTTCGTGCCAAGTGGGGAAGTCCACTGTTAAGGAATAGACTACGGAATCATGTGTTATATCGGTGTTGGCCCAAAAATACAAGGCCTGAGATTTTGCAAGAGATAAAGCTGGGACTTGTGATATGTCTGCCTCCTTAATAACCCTATGCCTCAATACCGAAGGAGTTATATAAACAACTTTAATCTATGGAAGATCTACTCAACGTTGAAGCCACGATTGCGGATTTTGGGGTGCTTCAGAGGGAGTGCAGTGGTTGACGAGCTTCTAGACCATAGGGTTCGTGCCAAGATTTATCTGTATAGAGCTCTAAGTTTGTGATCATTGTGCATCAATAGGGATGAGAGTTACCCCAAATAATAATGAAGAGTATATGAATAAATGGGGCAGATCAGCAGTGTCGAGACAACATAGTAAAAGAAGAAATTGGCCGCTGGTGTTAGTGGCAAGCCTACAAAGAGGACGACCATCCATTGCAACATCAACTACTTGGATCAGTTCTCCCAAATGCTATTGATAGAATTTGTTTTGCAGACTCGTTAAAGGATTCAATTATAATTGTAAAATTTTGTACGATGCAGGGCAGATTGATAATTTATTTCGGCTAGTGATAGAAATTGTCCTAGACTTGGGAGAGTCATATTTCATCAGAGCACTCACGATACGTGCCCCATTGCAGTTACAACTCAACTTACATGTCCAGCTAGAGGAAAGGGGTCAGAATGTCGAAGGTGGAGGTCAGACTCCTAGAGGTGGAGACCCAGCTTGTTGATATACTTTCTATGTTATGGATGAGGTTGCTATATTAGATAGTGTCATTACAATTACAATTTCTAGTTATTACAAAGTGGAAATTTCCTTAACTTTATTCGGTTATGAGTATCTAATAAAGTTCTCCTAATATGCTCCACTCATGGGTAAGCTTCGTAAACCTGAAATCTACTTATGTTAATATTTGTATTGGGAGATTCTATGGAGATAGTTATGTCTATCATTTCGTGTTTTAATTTGTTTAATGGAAAATAATTATAAGAAGGAAATGAAATGTTTCGATTGGCACGATGTGCATATTACTTGTGATTCAGAACTGAGGGCGAGACCCTCGCGTTTTAATGTGATTTGGCATGTTTAAATCGGGCTACGAGCCGCGGTGGAAGTTATATTAGGACGAGGTCCTTGTGATGAAAGTTCTTGTGCTTAAATTTTCTCTTGTGAAATTAAAATTTGTACCATAGTACTAATAGGAGTCATGCCTGTTAGGTTTATTTGAAAATTTTTGTATAAAATTTATTTGTGCATAATTTGCCAAATTCGTATTATAATTATTGGTCTTTAACCTAAAAGGTAGGTGCCGGCCCATGTGGCGTTAAATGAAACACGTTAATTCAGGTAGAAAATTATGGGTTCTCCATGCGTCGCATCTCGTTGTCAGTATTGTGAAGGTTTGGAAGGAGATTATTGTTAACGTGAATTTATTTGATGATTCTGCAATGGATTATGAGCAACTATTAAGATCATATTAAACCAAAAGGGTGTTCCATTTAAATAGTCGGACGAGTGTGAGGCGAGCTTTCAAAAGCTCAATACAGCTTTGACTTCAGCACCAGTATTGGTGTTACCATCAGGTTCAGGATCTTTCACGGTATATTGTGATGCTTCCTGTGTTGGGTTGGGAGCGGTATTGATGCAAGAGGGCAGGGTGATAGCATATGCGTCTCGGAAGTTAAAGATTCATGAGAAGAATTATCATGTCCATGACTTAGAGTTGGCAGCCATTGTTCATGCATTGAAAATAGGGAGGCACTATCTTTATGGCGTTCCATGTGAGGTTTACACGGATCATCGTAGCCTCTATTACTTGTTCAAGCAAAAGGATCTTAATTTGAGACAGAGGAGATGGTTAGAGTTATTGAAGGATTATGATGTCACTATATTGTATCATCCGGGGAAGGCCAATGTGGTGGCTGATGCATTGAGTAGGAAGGCGGTAAGTATGGGCAGCCTTGCATTTATTCATATCGGTGAGAGATCGTTAGCTTTAGATATCCAGACTTGGGATAATCAGTTCGTCAGGTTGGACATTTTTCCCAGCCATGTTCTAGCTTGTACAATTGCTCGGTATTCCTTATTCGAGCGTATCAGAGATCAGCAGGATGATGACCCGCACTTGATGGTCCTTAGGGACACCGTTCGGCACGGTGGTGCCAAGAAGGTTACAGTTGGAGATGATGGTGTTTTGAGGATGCAGGGTCGTATATGTGTGCCTAATGTTGATGGACTTCGTGAGTTGATCCTTGAAAAAGCTCACAGTTCTAAGTATTATATTCACCCCGGTGCTCCCAAGATGTACCAGGACTTGCGACAGCACTATTGGTGGAGAAGGATGAAAAAGGATATTGTTGCTTATGTGGCTCGTTGTTTGAATTGCCAACAGGTGAAATATAAGCATCAGAGATCTGGTGGTTTACTTCAACAGATAGATATTCCTGAGTGGAAGTAGGAGCGTATCACTATGTACTTCGTTGTTGGACTCCCACGGACTCAGAGGAAGTTCGACGCCGTTTGGGTTATTGTGGATAGGTTGACTAAAATAGCACATTTCATTCCAATGGAAAGTACTTATATTTCAGAGTGGTTGGCAGATATATATGTCCGAGAGATTGTTCGCCTTCACGGTGTGCCCATGTCTATCATTTCTGATCAAGGTATGCAGTTTAGCTCGCACTTTTAGAGGGCAGTTCAGCGAGAGTTGGGTACCCGAGTTTAGTTGAGCACAGCATTTAATCCTTAGATGGATGGGTAGTTCGAGCGTACTATTCAGATTCTAGAGGATATGCTCCGCGCTTGTGTTATTGACTTTGGCGGTTCTTGGGATCAATTCTTGTCGTTAGCGAAGTTTGCCTACAATAGTAGTTATCAGTCGAGCACTCAGATGGCTCCCTATGAGACATTATATGGTAGACGGTGTAGATCGCCAGTTGGGTGGTTTGAGCCAGGATAGGCTCGGTTGTTGGGTACAGACTTAGTTCAAGAGGCCTTAGATAAGGTCAAGATTATACAGGATCGACTTCGTGAAGCTCAGTCTAGGCAAAAGAGTTACGCCGATCGTAAGGTTCGGGATGTGGCATTCATGGTTGGAGAGAAGATTATTACTTCGAGTATCGCCCATGAAGGGTGTCATGAGATTTGGGAAGAAGGACAAGTTGAGCCCTAGGTATATCGAACCATTCGATATTCTTAATAGAGTGGGGGAGGTAGCTTATAGACTTGCGTTTCCTCCAAGGTTATCTTCTATTCATCCGGTATTTCATGTATCTATGCTCCGGAAATATCATGGTGACCCGTCTCACGTGTTAGATTTCAGCTCTGTCCAATTGGACAAAGATTTGAATTATGAGGAGGAGCCGTTAGCCATTCCAGACCGGCAGGTTCGTCAGTTGAGATCAAAGAGTTACCCTTTAGTTTGAGTACAGTGGAGAGGTCAGCCTGTTGAGGCAGCTACTTGGGATTCCAAGTCGGACATGCGGAGTAGATATCCCCATGTGTTTGCCAGTTCAGGTAATTTTCTATGTTCGTTCGAGGACGAACGTTTGTTTTAGACGTGGAGATTGTGATGACCCAAAGGGTCATCTTATAAATTAAGACTCCACTACCGGCTCATTAGCCTTAAAAAGATTAATTTTATTTACTTCGATTTGTGTGTGCATTCCAGGCATGAAACCGGAAATCTTTTATGTGAAAATATGGGAAATAATAATTTTTGGAATTTGAAATTTGGTTTTAGTTGACTTGGTTCAACATTTTTAGCAAACGGACCCAGATCTATGTTCCGACGATCCCGGGAGGTCCGCAGTAAAATATGGAACTTGGGCGTATGCCCGGAATTGAATTCCGAGGTCCCTAGCCTTAGAAATCAATTTTTTTTTAAAAATTATTTTGCTGGATTTTCAATGAAATAAAGAAATGAATTAATGTTTGAAACCGTTGGTATCGGGCCCGTATTTTGGTTATGGAGCTCGATACAGGTTTTTTATGGTATTTAAGTCCTATCTGTGAAATTTGGTAAGAATCGAAATTTATTTGACGTGATTCGGACGTCCGGTTGAGAAATAGTGAAAGTTAAGTACTCTTGAGAAAAATGATCAGTTTTGTGGTTAAATTCATAGTTTTAGATGTTATTTTCATGATTTGATCGCACGATCAAGTCCCTATGATGTTTTTAGACTTGCTTTCTTGTTTGGTTTAGAGCCTCGAGCGCTCGGGTGAGTTTTGGGTAGGCTATGGGATGTTTTAAACTTGGAATGTCCTGCTCTCATAACTATATCTGGTGCACTGACGAATTGTCCTTCGCGTTCGTGAAGCTTTTCTAGCGAACGCGGAGAGTAAAAATGTCTGAGGGAGAAATCCTTCTTCGCGAACGCGAGGAGTTAGACGTGAACGCGAAGCACTGGGGGGTAGTACCCTTCGCAAACGCGCCCACCCACAGTGAACGCGTTGTACAAATGGACCTGTGGAGGGGGAGCCTGCTTGTTCTATGCGAACGCGTCAGTGGGGTCGCGAACGCGATGGCCTATGGAGTTAAAGCTCCTTGAACGCGGTCCATCCAATGCGAACGCGAAGGCTATTTGGGCTTGACCGTACGCGAATGCGGCAGGCCCATCGCGAACGCGATGAAGGCCTGTCCAGCTATATAAAACCAGTTTTAAAAACTGACAGAACCTCTTTCTTCGTATTTTCCGGACTACAAAGACCTATAGGCGATTTTCTTCACACAAATTCATCTCCAAGGTGTTGGTAAACAATCCTAAACTCTTCTCTTTCAATTACCCAATGTTTTTCATCACTTTTCAATCTAAAATCAAGAATTTTCATGGTAACAATTGAGGGTTTGGGTAGAATTAGGGAATTTTGTAAAAATGAAATTTTGACCTCGAATTAGGGTTGGATTTCGAAACTAATTGCATATTCATGCTCAGGGGTGAATAGGTAAACGGAATTTGGTCCGAACCCCGAGTTTGGATCAAGCAAGCCCGGAGTCGAGTTTTAACGTTTTTTTAGAAAAACTTAGGAAAATAATGATTTTTCAGTAAAGTTAGTTCCTTTAGCATGAATTAATGATATTAAACTAATTATGATTAGATTCGAGCGGGTTAGAGGCAAATTCGAAAGGAAAAGCGATAATTGAGCAGTGAGTGGCCTGCAAATTTGAGGTAAGTGTTTGGTTTAACCTTGACTTGAGGGAATAGGAATCCCCACTTAAATGCTATGTGAATTTACATGTGTGTGGTGTATAGGTGAGGTGACGAGTATCTATGCACCACTATATTATTGTTGAACATGGTCCCTTCCCTGTTTCCAATTATTTGCTCCCGCGCTTAGTTGTTTCAGGATCATTGATGTTTATATGTCTATTTGGATTCGTTAACTTATTGTTAAGTATTTTTAACGACTCGGCCGGTCGTTCCGTGTGATTAACCCCGTTTCCCTCATTTCTGCTTTATCATATTGCTTGGCCGGTTTATGTTGTGTTGGTTCAGTTGGTTTGGGTTCGAAGTGGTCATGGTGAGAATTGAGGCACTTAGTCTCTTAAAGTAGCCTAAAAGTAGAAAGAGTCAACTGAGAGTTGACTTATTGGTAAAAGACCTCGGAATGCGGATTTTATGGCTCGGATAGCTTCGTTAGGTTATTTGGGACTTAGGAGTGTGTTCGGAATGAAGTTTTGATGTCCGGTATAGAATTAGGCTTGAATTGGCGAAAGTTAGTTTTTGGCGATTTCCGGTCGGCAGTGGAAAATAGGCTATCGGGGTCGGAATAGAATTCCGGAAGTTGGAACAGGCCCGTAATGCCATTTTGGATATGTGTGAAAAATTGCAGGTCAATCGGAGGTGTTTTGGTTGGTTTCGGCATCGTTGGCGAAGTTTAGAAGTTTCAAAGTTCATAGGTTTGAATTTGATGTAATTTTGGTGTTTTCATGTTGTTTTTGGGGTTTCGAAGGCTCGACTAAGTTTGAATAATGCTATGGGGTGTGTTGGTATGTTTGGTTGGGGCCCCAAGGGGCTCGGGATTGATTTCGGATGGTTGGCGGGGGTTTGAACTTAGGAAATTTGCAGCAAATGGTTGCTGGTGTAAAGCTACTAGTGTGGCCGCACCTGCAGATAGGAAACCACAGGTGCGACGCCGCAAGTGCGAAGGTCCATGCGCTGGTGCGAAAGGAGGCTAGGCAGGAGGAGTCCGCAGGTGCGAAGAGTTGGTCGTGCCTGCGAAGTCACAGGTGCGGAGAAGAGATCGCAGGTGCGAGAATTTGATCTGTTAGTGGGATTTCGCAGGTGCATACCTGGGACCGTTGGTGCGGGTCCGCAAGTGCGAGGAAAGGTCCGCAGGTGTGGATTAACTGGGCAGAACAGTATAAAAGAGTGCCTCTGCAAAATTTTGGTTATTCTACCATTGTTGCATGCGGTTGGAGCTTAATTGAGAGCAAATTGAATAAAGAATTCGAGGGTCTTCAGTGGAGGTAAGTTCCAGGATTATAAAAGTCGTTTCTATGCTATTTTGTTCGGATTAGGCTTGTAATTTGTAGGATTAAAGTAGAAAAAGTTTGGAAAAAATGGGAGGAGGTTTGGAAAATTCTTTTGCCGATTTGGGTAGGCAATTGTGGTCCGATTGTGGTGTTCTTGGTATGTGTAGAATAGTGATGTAAATTTTATCGAATTTCGAGATGTGGGCACAGGGCTCGGGTTTGGCCGATTTTGAGATTTTTGTATAAATTGATTGTTTTCGATTGGGTTGTTTTCCTTTAGCATATATTGATGATGTTAAACTGGTTTTGGTTAGATTCGGAGTAATCGGGAGCCAATTTGAGGGGCAAGAGCATTGCGGATTAGTGTTGTGGCCCGGTAGAGGTAAGTAATGGTTATAAATCTTGTCCTGAGGGTATGAAACCCCGGACTACATATTTCTCACTATTTTTTTTTAATGGCGCACATGTCGGATGACGAGTATGTGGCGCGCACTGATTTTTGGATTGGACTTGGTCCTCTCAACGGCAACTATTGAGTTGCGTATTTTACTCTAAATCATATGTTAAATTGTGTTCTAAAGACTATTGCTATATTTGGGGTATAAGCCATGTTTTGGGCCTCGTGCCGACTTGTTTAGACCCCTTGGGGGCTTTTTACTGCTATTTCCTCAATGTTTATTGATGATTTACACTCAGTCACATTGTGCTTACTGTTTTCGAAACTCAACCTGGTTTACACTATTTTAAGATATAAAATGATGTTTTGGGTCGAGTACCCCATTTTACTCATACGCCCGAGGGGCTTTTGAGAGGTTCTGACTGAGTGAGGCCGAGGGCCTGATTGTGAAGATATGATACGCCACAAGGTGGCCTGATATTAGCGTTTGGGCTAAAGGAGCCCCTCCGGAGTCTGTACACACCCCCAGTGAGTGCAGGTACCTACTGATTGCTGAGTGCTGAGTGCTGAGTGCCGAGTGCCGAGTGATCAGTGATTGGGAGACATGAGTGACAGTGAGGTTGCCCGAGGGGCTGATACCGAGTGGCTGTGAGGTGCTGAGTGATGTTCTACCCGAGGGGCGATTTATGATTCATGTTTTCTTCCCGAGGGGCTACTCATGATTTATTTCATTTTTACACTAAATCTTTCGATTTGAAATTGTTGAAAAATACATTTTTCAAAGGATTTTTCTGAAGTTGGTTTTAAGGCATGATGATTTTATATATCTATGCATATACTGTTGGAAAGAAAGGTTGTGCATATTGGAATTGATGATATTGATTTTTACGTGTTTCTTGTCGATTAGATTTGATTTATTTTCATTACTACTGAGTTGGCGTACTCACATTACTCCCTGCACCCCTATGTGCAAATTCAGGTACAGATACCGAGCATTAGTTATCTATTCCGTGCGGAGCCGGAGTTCGGGATATAGAGGTAGTTGTTCAGTGTCCGCAGCATCTCTGTTCTCCCTTCTTTGTTGTATCTAGCTATTCGTTCGGAGGTTTTGTATTATAATAGTACATCTTTTGGCATATTTCTCTTAGATGCTCATGACATGTTGACTCCGGGTTTGGGGGTTGGTTGGACTGTTAACTGTTTATTGTCCTAATGGATTTAGTAAATTCTATATACTTTATGAAATGCTTGCAATTGGTTGGGATTTTGGAAAGAAATTGTAAATATGTGATTATTGGTTGTTCCACGATAGGCGCCATCACGGCCAGTTTAGGATTTGGGGTCGTGACAGTATTGTTTCAAGTATTTTGGAAGTGTTGGTTGTTCTCTTGATTTTGTTATGTTACATAAGGATTGAGTTGGATGTCAGTGTTACGATATGTATATAATTGCTAGTTGGTTTCGTTGTGAAATGATAATTGATGAATTTTATGAGTTTTATAGCTTCTGTTTACAATTGTTGATACAAAAATGTTGTGAAAGGCTTGGCCTGAATTGTGAAAGTTTTCATAAATAAATTGATATGATAAGTCTGGTGGGAGCGGGTTGCACGCCACAACAAGGAGTGATAAGGGTGGACAGGTGGGATTGGGTTGCACACCGCAACAGGATAAATAAGGGTGATATATATATAGGGATGAGCAATAAGGGTGGACAGGTGGGAGCGGGTATCACGCCGCAATAAGGAGCAATAAGGGAGAATATTCATGTTTTAATATTTATACAATAAAGACTGGAATAATCATTGTTTTATTGTCATTATTTCATATTTTGCTCCTACTGTTACTTAAAGTGAAACTTGTTCTGTTTACAATTGTTGAGACATAAATATCGTGAAAGGCTTTGACTTAAATTGTGAAAATCCTTTTTTATAAAGAGATGCGATTGTCTGGTGGGGGCGGATTGCACCCCACAACAAGGAGTGATAAAGGTGGACAGGTGGGATCGTCTTGCACGCCGCAACAGGAGAAATAAGGGTGATATATATAGGGAGGAGCAATAAGGGTGGACAGGTAGGAGTGAGTTGTGCGCCGCAACAAGGAGCAATAAGGGAGGACATTTATGTTTTACTGATTTTTAAACTACAGGGATTTGAAAACTTATTGTTTTACTTTACTATTTATCATACTATGTACTTACGGTTGTTTCAAAGTGGACTTGGAAATTTGGAAACTTATGTGAGCATTGGTTATAGCTGAGACCTGGAAAAGGTGGCTGAGTTATTTTATTTATTGCTACAGACTATTGTTTTTTTTAGTATAGAATTTCATTCTTGATTTATTATATATTATTCACAGGTTATATTGTTAATGCCCCGCCGTAGTCTCGTCATTACTTCGTCGAGGTTAGGCTCGGTACTTACTCAGTACATGGGGTCGGTTGTACTGATACTACACTCTGCACTTCTTGTGCAGATCTAGGTACTAACCAGTGTTAAGTTCGAGACATAGTTGTGCATTCTCACGGAGACAAGAGGTAGATCTGCTGGCATTCGCAGACTCCTGGAGTCTTCTCTACATTATTTAGTTGTTTTATTTCATTCAAAACAGATATTTTTATTTCAACCAAATACTTGTAGCATTCATTAGTAGTTCGTGAATTGTGACATTAGACCCTGGGTAGATATATAGTTGGTAATAGTTCGTGGTTCGTTTCATTTTATCTAATATTATTCATGAAGTCATTTATTGAAAAGAATTATATTTATGTGTTTTATTTTTAAGATTTTCTATTGTGTCAAGTAAATTTTTAAAGGAAATGGTAATTAAATTTCTAACATCGGCCTGCCGATCAAGTATTGTGTTAGGCGCCATCATGATCCCGTGAGTTGGGAATTTGAGTCGTGATAGTTCGAAAGTCATCAGGTTATGCTGGCATCAACTAGGAAGTGGAGACCATATATTGGAAAGCCATCAGGTTATGCTGGCATCAACTGGGGAGTGGAGACTATATGTTGGAAAGTCATCAGGTTATGTTGGCATCAACTAGGGAGTGGATACCCTATGTTGGAAAATCATCAGGTTATGATGGAATCTACTAGGGAGTGGAGACCCTATGTTGGAAAATCATCAAGTCATGCTGGCATCAACTAGGGAGTGGGACCCTATGTTGGAAAATCATAAGTTATGTTGGTGTCAACTAGGGAGTGGTACCCTATGTTGGAAAGTCATCAGGTTATGCCGGCATCAACTAGGGAGTGGAGACCCTATGTTGTAAAGTCATCAGGTTATGCTGGCATAAAAGTCATCAGGTTATTCTGGTATCAACTAGGGAATGGAGACCCTATTTAAAATTATCAGGTTATGCTAGCATCAACTAGGGAGTGGAGGCTCTATGTTGGAAAATCACTAGGTTATGTTGGCATCAACTAAGGAGTGGGGACCCTATGTTGGAAAATCATCAGGTTATGCTGGCATCAACTAGGGAGTGGAGACCCTACGTTGGAAAGTCATCAGATTATGCTGGCATAAAAGTCATCAGGTTATGCTGGCATCAACTAGGGAGTGGAGACCCTATGTTGGAAAGTCATCAGGTTATGTTGGCATCAACTAAGGAGTGGAGGATATATGTTGGAAAATCATTAGGTTATGCTGGCATCAACTAGTGAGTGGGACCCTATGTTGGAAAATCATCAGGTTATGCTGGCATCAACTAGGGAGTGGGACCATATGTTGAAAAGTCATCAGGTTATGGTGGCATCAACTAGGGAGTGGAGACCCTATGTTGGAAAGTCATCAGGTTATGTTGGCATAAACTAGGGAGTGGGACCCTATGTAGGAAACTCATCAGGTTATGCTGGCATCAACTAGGGGTGGAGACCCTATGTTGGAAAGTCTTCAGGTTATGTTGGCATCAACTAGGGAGTGAAGACCCTATGTTGGACAGTCATCAGGTTATGCTAGCATCAAACTAAGGAGTGGAGACCCTATGTTGGAAAGTCATCAACTAAGGAATGGGAATCCTATGTTGGAAAATGCATCTAGGGATTGGAGACCCTATACCAACCTAATTTTGAATCATTTTCAATCGTCATTTCTTCTTTTCTTCTTTTTATTTTCATAGAGTGAGTGAATGCGGGAAAGAATTTTGGAGGAGACTTCCCTTTTGAAGTTATTGTTGCAAAGTCGTTTCTAGCCCTTGCGCAGTTTCTTTTGGTTACCCCTGCTTCTTGCAAGGTTGTTTTTGGGTTGCACCTCTTTCCTATTTTCTATAAACAAAGAACATTTGTCAGTTTGAAGTGGTGGTTGGTTTTTTGTGGCCTAGATTATTTTGGTCACTTGATCTCGGCCTGTCCTTTTTGACGAAGATCTCAGCTGCTAGCTTGTTCCTGGGAATTGGTTTCCTTTCTAACCCTGGAGATCTTGATTCTTCCAATACTTTACTAGGACGATTAATCATGTGGGACTTACCATTCTTTAACTTTATTTTACCTTTGTGGTATTTTGACTTTGATTTCTTTCCTTTCAGGAATTCTTGATTTCAAAGCATCAGCCATCATGGCCAATCGAGGTCGACTCGATGCACCTGCCGAGGCTGGGCGCTTTTTGCATACTAGCTTGTATAAAATGAGAACCTCGTAAATCAGTCTGGCCATCCTTTATTTGTCTCAGTTTCAGAATAAAGTTAGACCGAAAGGGATTCAAATAAAAACCAAACAATGAAACGAACTAAATGAACTTGGACGAGAGGTATCCCTTTCGGGGAAAAGAAATAAGGACTTATTTGGAGTGTATGCGGACTTCAATGAACATGACATGCCTCTTGGACTAGATGCTTGATATGTGTGAACCCTCCAACTCTCTGAAATCCATCATAACTTATACCTCAAGATTGAGAAACCTTGCTCAGGACTATGTCCATGTCAGTGATTGATGATTTCCTCGTTTCGATTAGCGGTGCCCTTTTCAGGTTTTCACCAGCTAACCTCTCTCATTTCTCTTCTCATTGTCGCCTCATAGTGCTCTTTGCGAGTTTTCACTAACGAGACTCTCTCATTTTCAATTTCTCTGCTTACCATCGCCTTACGTGCCCGTGCGGGTTTTCGGCGATAAGACTCTCTCATTTTATTTCTCTCCTTTGATTGTATCAGATCTAGGTGATTGTATCCTCCAATTTTGGACATTTTTACCGATTGATCAGAAGGACTTTGAATAGGATTTTGGGTAAAAGAATTTGGTTTGAAAATACAACTTTGGAACCTTTAAGGCGAAACCATCGCCGAACCATTATAAATTCTGCCCCAAAGTCATCTTTGGGGAGATGTGAAATTTTATTTTAGTGTGACTGAACCACAAAGTGAAGCTACCTACATATCCTTTCGGAATCAAGTCAGACGTAGTTCAATGAATTTTATTTTTTTTTACTTTTAGGTTCCAAAGAGGGTGATCAAAGAAAAGTAACCGGCTCAAAAGGTTTACAAAAGGTTGATAGTGTTTGGGTAGCGAGAATGAAAAACTTTGTCATCCCAATCAGAGAGTGTCAAGACCACGAAAGGGGTCAAACATAATACCTTTTGACCGCATCCGCATTGACAGATGTTTCGGGGTCATTTCCTTCAATGTCTCCTAAGTACAATGCCCCTTTCGGCAACAATTTTCTTGTAATGTATGGACCTTTCCAATTTGAGGCGAACTTTCCTTTTTCTTCCTCATGATGCGGAAGAATATGCCTAAGATCAAGTTGCCCCACTTAGAATTTTCTAGGCCGCACTTTCTTGTTCTAAGCGCGGGCAATTCCTTGTTGGTACAACTACCCGAGACAAACCGCGGCCATCCGCTTTTCATCAATCATAGTTAATTGTTCCAGTCGGGTTTTGACTCGTTCATCATCCTCCATCTCAGCTTCAACAATGATTCGAAGAGAGGGAATATTGACTTTTGCAGGTATTACGAATTCAGTTCCATAAACCAATAAGTAAGGCGTGGCCCCAACTGATGTGCGCACGGTTGTGAGATACACCAACAATACAAAAGGCAGCTTCTCATGCCATTGTCTTGAACTTTGAATCATTTTCCTGAGGATCTTCTTAATGTTCTTGTTTGCCGCTTCAATGGTGCCATTGTCTTTGGGTCGATAAGGGGTAGAATTACAATGCGTAATTTTAAATTGTTCGCATACCTCCCTCATCAAGTGAGTGTTCAGATTTGCAGTGTTGTCTGTGATGATAGTTTTTGGAATACCAAAACGATAGATAATGTTGTAATATACGAAGTCCACCTCTGCTTTCTTGGTGACGGCTTTGAAAGTGACTGCTTTGACCCACTTTGTGAAATAATCAATGGCAACCAAGATAAATATGTGCCCACTTGAAGCTTTCGACTCAATTGGCCCAATGACATCCATACCCCAAGCAACAAATGGCCAAGGTGTTGACATAGGATGCAACTCTGAAGGCAGTGCATGAATCAGGTCACCATGTATTTGACACTGATGGCACTTTCGGACAAAACTGAAGCAATCCTTTTCCATTGTCATCTAGTAATAACCTGCTCATGGGATTTTCTTTGCAAGGACATACCCGTTCATGTGGGGACCGCATACTCCTAAATGCACTTTGTTCGTGATCTTTTCAGCTTCTTTGGCATCTATACACCTCAAAAGATTCAGATCTGGAGTTCTCTTATACAACACTTCTCCACTTAAGACGAAACTGCTAGCAAGCCTTCTAATAGTTCTCTTCTGGTCTCTGCTGGCCTGCTCGGGGTATTCCTTTATTTTTAGGAACCTTTTGATATCATGGTACCATGGTTGAATATCTGGTTCCATTTCAACTGTATTGCAATAACCATGTCTTTCTCGGATTTGAATCTCCAAAGGGTCGATATGGACATTGCCCGGATACGGCAGCATTGCAGCCAAGATAGCTAGTGTTTCAGCTAACTTATTGTGGAATCGAGGAATATACCTGAATTCAATGGATTTAAACCATTTTCTAAGATCTTCCACATGTTGTCTATATAGGATAAGCTTGATATCTCGGGTTTCCCATTTGCCTTGGGCTTGCCGAATAATCAAATCAGGATCTCCTATGATTAACAATTCTTCCACATCCAGATCAACTGTCATGTTCATGCCTATGATGCAAGCTTCATATTCAGCAATGTTATTCGTACAGAATAACCAAAGCCGGGTTGTAGCCGGATAGTGCTGACCCGTGGGTGAAATCAAAATTGCCCCAATCCCCACACCCTTTGCATTTACAGCTCCATCAAAGAAAATTTTCCAAGTCTTAGTGTCTTCTGGAATTACTTCAACTGAATTTACTTCCTCATCTGGGAAATAAGTGCTTAGGGGCTGGTATTGTCATCAACTGGGTTCTCAACCAGATGATCGACCAAGGCTTGGTCTTTCATTGTCGTGCGGGTGACATAAACAATGTCGAATTAAGTGAGCAGGATTTTCCATTTGGCTAGCCTTCCGGTGGGCGTCGGTTTTTGGAATATGTACTTTAGAGGGTCCATTCTGGTTATGAGATATGTGGTATAGGCCAACAAATAATGTCTAAGCTTTTGAGCAGCCCAAGTTAAGGCACAACAAGTTCTTTCCAGAAAAGTGTACTTGGCTTCATAACCAGTAAATTTCTTGCTCGAGTAATATATGGATTGCTCTTTCTTCCTGGTCGCATCATGTTGCCCGAGAATACGGCCAAAAGAATTCTCCAAGACCGTAAAGTATAATAACAAAGGTCTTCCAGGCTCAGGCGGAACCAACGTCGGCGGATTTGACAAATATTCTTTGATTTTATCAAAAGCTTCTTGGTACTCATCCGTCCATTTAATCACCGCTTCTTTTTTTAGCAGCTTAAATATGGGTTCACATGTGGTAGTAAGCTATGCGATGAATCTACTGATGTAATTCAACTTTCCTAGCAAACTCATGACCTCTTTCTTGGTTTTGGAGGTTGTAGATCTCGGATAGAGTTTATCTTTGTGGGATATAAATCAATACCCCTCCAACTGACTATAAACCCCAAGAGTTTCCCAGATGGAACCCCTAATACAAATTTAGTTGGGTTTAATTTCAAGTCATACTTGCGTAGACGCCCAAAGAATTTTCTCAGGTCTCGCACATGGCCTTCTTGTGTTCTGGATTTTATGATCACGTCATCAACATACACCTCGATTTCTTGGTGTATCATGTCATGGAAGATGGCAGTCATAGCTTTCATGTAAGTTGCCCCGGCATTTTTTAAGCCGAATGGCATGACCCTGTAACAGTAAGTGCCCCATGGTGTGGTGAAAGCTGTCTTTTCTGCATCTTCTTCATCCATCAGGACTTGGTGATACCCAGCATAACAATCCACAAAAGACTGTATCTCATGTTTGGCATAATTGTCAACAAGGATGTGGATGTTTGGTAACGGAAAGTTATCTTTGGGGCTTGTTTTGTTCAAATCTCTATAGTCAACACACACTCGGATCTTCCCGTCCTTCTTTGGTACTAGGACCATGTTCGCCAACCATGTGGTATATCGGACTACTCGGATTACACCAGCTTTTAATTGTTTGGAAACCACTTCTTTGAGCTTATCGCTGATGTCTGTTTTGAATTTTCTTTGCTTTTTTTTGCAGGTGGACAACCAGGATAAGTTGGCAACTTATTTACCACTAAATCGACACTTAGTCCTGGCATATCATCATAAGACCATGCAAACACGTCTTTAAATTCAAACAAAAGTTGGATCAATGCATCTCTCATTTTTTCCTCGGCATGAATGCTTATCATGGTTTCTCTGATCTCTTCTAAACTGCCCAAATTAACTAACTCAATTTCATTTAAGTTTGGCTTAGGCTTATTCTCAAATTGTTCCAATTCTCAGTTTATTTCCCTAAAAGCCTCATCTTCATCATATTCTGGTTCTTGATTCATTATTTTACAGTTAGACACCGTTTTACGATCTGGATATGAAGTCCGCAAGCATGTCATGTTATTTAAGTCCGCATTATTAGAACTGAAAAGAGAAAGATAAGAAAGCATCAAAATCAAAAAGAATAATAAAACGAAGATTCATAGACGATGAAATATTGATTTCATTTTATTTAATTTGAAGATACGAGGGTTTACATTGAAATGAAAAGACAAAAATTAAAAACATTCGAGTTACGCCTGAAATAACTCGGAATGCAGAAAAGATGGCAAGACTGAACTACCGAGATTCCTGCCTGACGGGGAATAGAGTAGCCTTCCAGTTTTGAAATTTAGCATTGGGCCCTATGTATTGCACCTCAGTAGTGCTCGAGCATTCGCCCGGTTGGACCATGTGAACCTCGTACAGCATTTGCCTCATTGCCTCACAAATGTCCTCAATTTATTCGGCCGTGAAGGCCTCTTCTTCTTATTCTGTATACCTTGGCTTAACAAACGACCTGGCGAGGTGCGAGACTGGATGAGGCAGGACCCACCCATTTTTCTAACGTTCATCGGCCCATTTTTCTTCAGCATGGGTAGCTTGGAAACCTATGCCAAAGAACTTCTTGTTGGCAGCCAAGGTGACAGGTTCTGTGATGCCCTATAAGGATACCCCGAGCCCTTTCCCGGGCTTGTAACCATGTTTGATCATTTCACTGGCGACCATGATTGATGCGTTTGATAAATAGGGTTGAGGACATGGGGTTCCTTTTTCGCACTGGTCGGTGACCACAATTTCAAATGCTTGGTAGATGATGGGTTTACTCCCCTCTCTAGCCCTCAGACATGGGACTGATGATTCCCTATAAATTGACTATTCATCCTCTCCGTGGACAGCTATTTCTTGGTATTCATGTTCGAACTTGACCATCTGATGGAGAGTAGAAGGCTCGGTGACCAAAGTATGGTTTTGTGGTCTTCCTAGGAGAAAGTTATGTGAAGTGTCCATGTCCAGAACTTGGAATGTTACTTCTAAATACACGGGTCCAATGGTTAGAATCAAGTCAATTTCCTCTATCATATCCCGCTTGACACCGCCGAAAGCACAAACAAAAACATTGTTTGGTCTAATCCTTTCTGTCCCGATTTCCATCCTCTATAATGTTGATAAAGGGAAAATATCGGCTCCGGACCCACCGTCTGACATAACCCTTTTCACATAATATCCTTCACACTTGACAGTTAAGAGAAGGGCTTTGTTGTGGGCGGCTCCTTCTGGAGGCAAGTCATTTCGGCTGAAGGAGATTCAGTTGACCTCGAAAAACTGCTTTGCCGTTCTTTCAAATTGTTTGATCGTGGTCTCAATCGGAACATACGCCTCATTCAGTGTCTTCATAAGCACCTTCTGGTGTTTGTTTAAGCTCATCAGTAGAGACAAAAGTCAAACCTGGGAGGGAGTCTTTCTAAGTTGATCAATTACAGCTTACTCTGAGGTTTTCATCTTCCGAAAAAATTCTTCCGCTTCTTCAGCAGTAACCGGCTTTTTGAGTGGAAACCGCTAATGCTTGGTATTGTTCAATTCTTCTGGATTGTGATACTTCCTATATTGGTTTGTTTCATTTAATTCTCCCCTGAAATTTTTTCCTTTGTATGTGACCACTGTCTGGTTATAGTTCCAAGGGACGGCAGTGGGATTTTTCATGAGAATTTGTGGTACGCGGCTAATGATCAAAGGCTCATCAAGCCTAGGTGGAATTATTAGCCTCCGTGCCACGTAAGTCCCTTTTGGTGCATACATTTTTGGCATATTTAGCGTAGTTTTCCTCTGTTCAAATCTCTTGGGAGGGCTTAACATGAGTTGTCCCTTCCTGGTGGCTCTTGGGACGTAGAGATTGGCCTCTTTGGCAGGTGCAGCCCCTATCTTTGTTTCCCCGGCCTTTTCTGCATTTTAGGGAGTGGAATATATCTTCTTCTCATCTCTGACTTGTTTTGCCACCTCTTTAGGTTTCTTTTCTGAGTCGGCTATGGCAATGATAGCTTTTAATGCAGGGTCTAATTCTTCGTCTTCACAAATCATCCTGATGAACGGCCCGTTGTTGTGACCCGGTAATGTGTTGTTGGTTACATTAGGGACATCCTCGTCCCTTAACACGACCCTCTTCTGTTCTATCAAATTATCGACTGCTCTCTTAAGGGTCCAACAATCTTCATTGTCATGTCCTTCCGCCTCTGAGTGATAAGCGCACCTGGTACCTGGCCAGTAGGATGAAGATTCCTGGTTCTGTCTGTTCAGAGGTACAGGCTACAATAGACCCATTTGGACCAACTTTGGGAACAGGCTGGAGTAAGATTCACCGATAGGAATGAAATCAATTTTCCTGGGTGGTTCACGGGGACGTGTATTATATTGGTAATTGTTCTATAGTGGACGGGGATTATACGGAGCTTGGTGAGGAATGTTATTTCTTAGAGGTGGAGCTCTGTTTTTGTTGTAATGTTGTTGAGGCCAGGTGTATGGTTGGGAGTTCATTACTGCATAAGGATGAGGGGTCATAGTATATGTTGCATCCTGATGGGGGTAATAATGTTGCGGGGTCCTGGAAGGTGGACCAGAATAATCCCAGGGTCGACGAGAGTTTCTCAAGCTTGATTCCATCATGGCTCCTTCTTCTTTTTTCTTCCGGCTTGTTAAACCTCCTGAGCCGCTCTGGATGTCTTGGGAAGTGGCTCCTAAAGTTTATTGACATATGATACGGCCTGTTTTTAGGCCGTTTTCTACTATTTCTCTAAATTATTATGGCCTCCGTGAATGGTTTGCCTATGGCAGACATTTCGTTTTGGAAATAATCAGCCTCTTGGGCCTCTAAGAAGACACTGACCATCTCGGCCTCATTCATCGGGGGTTTTACCCTGGCCGCTTGTTCACGCCATTTGATAGCGTATTATCGGAAACTTTCCGAGGCTTTCTTTTTTAGATTGATCAAAGAAAACATGTCCGAGGCTTTATCAATATTGTACTGGAATTTCCCTACAAAATCCTGGGCCAGGTTATCCCATATGCGCCAGTGGGAGATGTCTTGGTCCATATACCACTCAGAAGCAATTCCGGTGAGGCTCTCTCCAAAATAGGACATTAACAGCTCCTCTTTTCCACCAGCACCCCTTAGCTGGTTACAATATCGTTTTAAGTGAACAATTGGGTCTCCATTCCTGTCATATCTTTCAAACTTTGGCATTTTAAAGTCAACAGGAAAATGCACGTGAGGGAACATGCACAGATCAGCATATGACACGCTCTTTTGGCCACTCAAGCCCTCCATATTCTTGAGGCTTTGCTAGATGCTTTTCATTTTTCGTGCTATCTCCTCTTCTATGGGAGACTCAAATTGTGGGTGCTAAGGATAGGAATTTGGGGTAACCCGAGCGTGTCCAATTGAAATTGGGGTTCTTGGGAAGTGAAAGTTGATGGTTCAAAGCTTTGTCGAGGCAGTGTTGGTTGTGCCATAGTAGCAGTTGGTGGTGTTGTGAACACTGTAGATGATATTCCTGAAGATGGTGCCTGGGGCGAACCTCAGAAGGTATACCAGTGAAGGTTGTTGACATGGTGCGGTACCCAAACGGAATGAATGGGTTGGTTACTGGGATAGGGACATTGGTAGTTCCTCCCGTCCTACGGATTAATTCATGGAATCTAGGGATAAAACTGGGTGGCCCCCTGCCATTGGACCATGTGTCCCACATTTCTAGCATGCGGCATTGTAGCCTCCTATTTTCCTCAGCAACTGTTGACTCTGGCTGCGGGATAGCCAATGTCGGGCTATCTTCGGGCTCAATGATGGGTAGGTGACTTTGAGGCCATGGCGATACTTCCTTTAGATCTCGTTAAGTAAGGGTGTGAAGCCATATTACCACCACAAAATCAACCACCTAAAAATAGAACCTTGATTTTTTAAATCATACAACAATGAACCGGTTAGATTGAGACATTTAACACATAGGGAATGGCTTATTGGGGGATGCAATGCACCTAAATCGTTAAACATTTTTCTAAATATTTTGCAACGGCTGTGTGTTTCATCCCAGATTTATTGTCTCCCACTTTTACTTTCTTAATTTATTTCTCTCTTTTTATGGTTATGATTGAATCCTATGTGGATTGCCTACGTATCACAATGCCGCATGAATCAGATCATTACGTAGTTCAGGGACTAAGTGCGAAGTAGAAAAGACACATTTTTTATTAACAAAACATCTTTTTCTCTTCTTCCTTTTTTTTGGTTTTCTATTTCTCTTCTTTCTTTTTTTTGGTTTTCTATTAAAAAAGTATTGACGAATTCAAAATAAAACATACAGACTCGAAATAATGACAAAACAGTTTTGAACAAAACCCTAGAAAGTAGTAAAATACAAACTCGAAAACTGAAAAGTCAAAAGTACATGAGAGCCTCTACTGGTCTTCTTACAGCTTGTGGGGCATTAGCTGGTATATGCGCGGTACTTCACGCAATGTCTTCTTGAACACGGTCTAATTCATCCATTACTTGGTGGACGAAGGTCATCATTAAAGCGAAAAACATGGACCTGGTCATGTCTTCACACTCGTGACATTTCATCATGACATTGTCAGCTATTTCCTTAATCCTGGTTCTGATAACTCCTTTCTCTTTAAGCAGACGCCCAATTCGATGTGCCCGGGCCTCCAACACTTGTGTGCTTGTGTTGTTTTGGTCTTGTAGCTGTTGCACGCTTTATTCTAGTAGGCAAATTAGTGCATAGCAATGATCTTTTTCTGTCTTAAAATCTTTGGTTTGCTGGACCATTTCATTCCCAAGGGTGAACATCTTTTCCTTTAGATTTGTTAATTCTTTGTCATATTTCTTTCTCAAACGGTGGGCATGTTCTTCTGCTCATTTATCTAACTTTGTTTGAGCATCTAGCAAATCTTTTTCGATCTTTATCAAGTCAGCTGCATAGTCGTAGACCTTCACTCTTAAGTCGTTGATGATTTTTTCATCTCTCTTATTTTTTACAGGCGTTTTGGCAGTTATCCTCATATTCTGGAGTTGGGCTCGGAGCGCCTCGTTCTCTCGGGTCAATTTTCTCTTTTCACCTTCGGCTACCTGCGCCTGTAAGTCATTGTCAAATGCGAGGTTTCTCAACTTTTCCTCCAAGGCATGGACAGTGGATTGATATTTCTTTTCTTTTTCTCCTCAGGCCAACCGTTCTTGGATTTTGTCATCGAAAGCTTGAATGTGAGGCCTTTTAGCGGGCCTTTCTGGCCCGGGCTCTGTCTCCTCATTAATGCAATTCCTTTTTTCGAACTATGCGGCATAGCCCGGATCTACTTCACCTCTTGCAAGGTCAGGTACTTGGGTATCCTCTTTCAAGTATCGGAACCCATTCCAGATTTGTTGGATTAAGCCTCGGGGAGTGGGGCCTCGGGGTGTAGCTCAATAACTTGGACACTCAGGTCTTCATCCTCGGTACTACTTGATATCTTCCCAATTGTATCAGACTCCTTTGCGATGTATATGGTTGGACACTTCTCAAGCCCATCAATAGCAAATAATTCTTTGTGGTTCTTTTAATAATATAATCAAATTATGTAATTAGGTGCTAGATGCAATCAAAACCCTAACAATGCCATACGATGAAGATTTAAATATTTTTGTTGTTCTTTCTATGATCTCAAAAATGCATGAAAATGCAACTAAATGCAAATAACTGCGAATAATTACAAAAAATTTAAAAACAAATAAGAAAAAATCTATTTATTAATTTTTTGTGGGAGTATTTCTAGTGAGGTAAAAATCACATGCTCACACTTTGCATCAACTATAGAAAGCTAGATGATTGTATTGTGAAGGATAAATTCCCTATACCTGCGATAGAGGAGTTATTAGATGAGTTGGGGGGTCAAAATATTTTTCTAAACTTGATTTGAGATCAGGTTATCATCAAATTAGAATGGCTGAGAATGATATTGAGAAGACAGCTTTTAGGTCTCACAATGGTCATTATGAATTTGTGGTAATGTCATTTGGACTGACAAATACCCCATCCACCTTGCAAAGTTTGATGAATATTATATTTCAGCCTTATTTGAGGAAGTTTATACTAGTTTTCTTTGACGATATTCTCATTTACAGTCCATCTTGGCCAAAACATTTAGTGCACTTACAACAAGCTTTTGAAGTATTGTTGAAACACAGCTTGTTTGTTAAAAGAAGTAAGTGTTCATTTGGGAAAATGGAGGTCGATTACTTAGGCCATATTATTATTCAATCAGGGGTGACTGCAGATCTTGTCAATATGAAAACAATGTTGGATTGGCCTATTCCAAAATCATTACAAGAGTTGAGGGGATTCTTGGATCTGAATGGTTACTACAGGAGGTTCGTGAAGGGATATGGGATCATTGTTACACCTCTGACTGAGCTGTTGAAGAAGGACAAGTTTTCATGGTCTGAAACAGCAACTCGAGCTTTTGACTGCTTGAAACAAGCCATGAGTTCCACACCTGTCCTGGCTTTACCAAACTTTTCCTTAGAACTTATCATTGAAGTTGATGCATGTGGAATGGGCATTGGAGTTGTGTTAATGGAAGTTGACCATCCACTAGCTTACATGAGCAAGGCTTTGAATGTTAGACACCAACAGCTGTTAGTATATGAGAAGGAGATGATGGCCATTGTGGCTGCAATTGATAAATGGAGACCCTAACTGATTGGCAGACATTTCACGATCAAAACAGACCATCATATCCTTAAATATCTACTGGATCAGAGGATATTTACACCTAGTCAACAGAAGTGGCTAGCCAAACTTATGGGGTATGACTACACAATTGTTTATAAGAAAGGGAAGGAAAACTTGGTGGCCGATGCACTGTCTAGGTTCCCTACAACTAATATCCAACTGCATACTATTTCTACTAGTACTTCTACTTTTCTTTTGAAAGTACAGAATTATTACATAGAAAATCCTCGACTACAAAAAGTTCTGACTCAACTACAAACAGACCCCCTTTAAAATCCTCCATACATGCTACAAGATGGAGTTTTATATAGGAGGGGTAAGATTGTGGTAGGCATAGACTCTTCCCAGAAACAAGAGATCTTGCAGTTTATGTATAGTTCTGTTGTGGGAGGCCACTCTGGCATGGCTTCCACCTTATTTAGAGTTAGCCAATTGTATTACTTGAAAAATAAAGCAAGATGTTCACAAATTTGTCAAAACTGTGAGATATGTTTAGAAGTGTAAGGGAGAAAACATCAGATCCCCTGGGTTGCTTCAACCTCTTCCCATTCCTGATAAAGTATGGCAAAACATCAGTTTGGATTTCATTGAAGACCTTCCCAAATCTCAAAACAAGTTTGTGATACTGGTAGTAGTCGATCGATTGAGCAAGTATGCTCACTTCATTGGGCTAGTGCACCCCTATACTGCCTCCACTGTGGCTCAGGCTTTCTTGGATAACATTTACAGACTTCATGGTTTGCCACAAACAATAGTGAATGACAGAGATGTTATCTTCCTTAGCAAATTTTGGCAAGCCTTATATGATGTTCAAGGAGTTCAATTACACCATTCTACTGCCTATCACCTCAATATGATGGACAAACAGAGATTGTCAACAAACGTCTTGAAGGTTACTTGCGATGCATGTCCAATGATAGGCCCAAACAGTGGGCAACCTGGCTGGCACTTGCTGAGTGGTGGTATAATATCAATTACCATGTTGCTATCAAGATGACCCCATTTAAGGTGCTCTATGGCCAAAAACCACCACTGCATTTACATTATATAGCTCACACTTCCATGGTCGAACAGGTGGACCGGAGCTTGCAGGCTAGGGAAGCAACTATGAGACTACTGAAACACCACCTCCAATTGGCTCAATGTCGGATTAAAGCGCAAGCTGATAAGAAGAAAACTCCCAGAAGCTTTGAGGAAGGAGACATGGTCTTAGTGAAGTTGCAACCTTATATGCAGATGTCCATGAAGGGGCACTCATATCATAAGCTGAATCCCAAGTACTTTGGACCTTTCAGAGTCATGAAAAAGATTGGACAAGTGGTTAATCAGCTGGCTCTTCCTCCCAATGCCAAAATTCATCATACCTTCCATGTATCCCAATTAAAGAAGCATGAGGGCACTACTCTTGTTGTCCTACACTTGCCAGTTACTTTATCCACTATGGCTACATTGTGCTAGAACCTGAAGTTGTCCTAGAATAAAGGGTCATTTCGAAACACGGACGACAAGTCACTCAAACTCTTGTGAAATTTTTAAACTGCTCCCCAGAAGACAGTACTTGGTTAGACCTTCATGTGCTTCAGCAACAGTTCCCTCAATTTAGTCCTTGAGGTCAAGGACTTTTTAGCAAGGTAAAATTTGTTATAGGCATATTATAGTAAATATATAATAGTGGCATCTTAGACATTTACATAGTTAAAATAAAGGCACTTTATTCTTTTTCCACCATGTCGTTAGGTAGCTGAGAGGTGGTTAAGAAGTTAGTTACAATTAGTGGAAGCTAAATATTGTGTAACAGATCCAGAGGAGACATTGCATTTTTTAAGAATCA
This sequence comes from Nicotiana knightiana, assembly GCA_005239525.1. NCBI lineage: Eukaryota > Viridiplantae > Streptophyta > Magnoliopsida > Solanales > Solanaceae > Nicotiana > Nicotiana knightiana. The sequence continues at coordinate 45,564 of ML372885.1, read as the reverse complement.
GTTTCGACTAATAATTTCAATCTCTCTATTCTTTCAAACTCTAATTCTCACACTTGAGTGTACGTCTGTTCAGGAATTGTTCTTCATCTTCGATTCCTTAAGACTGCACTGTTAGCGTTCTTCAATGAGCTCACTTCATTTTTAATCTCATAATTAGTAGTTATAGCTTATATAATAATTTAATTATTGTGTCAATGTATAATATATATTATTTAATTAAATAAACATTGTAATTATCTCGATATTATTTTTTATTATACATAGTTCATTTTCACTCTATAGTCTATACACTTTGTATTGATAGAATAGAATATAAGTGCAATACATATATACTAATCTTACATACTTAAAATTATAGAAAAAGTTTAATCACAAAAGTTAGGAGGTGTAGATGATTCGCACCATTTCTTTTGTACTAGTCTTAGCGTACGCGCGTGGTCTTCGTGTTAATGAAAATAAATTTTGAAAAATAATATAAAAATATTTAAAAGATGTATTTACGTTATAATTAAAAATTAATAAAAATTGCATGTTTCAAAGTGATAGATATTAATCATATTTAGGAATTTGATCCGCCATATTTTATTCATACCTTTGTGATCACATAGACATCCAAATTCAATTACTATTAAAACGTTTTGTAAAGTTTTAGCTCGATCATTATCTTATATTACCTATTATTTCTTTATAAGTACTTCTTTTACTCAGGACTAATCAACTCTTTTGTTGAACTCTCTAATCAAGTCAAAGGACTCGTCAACATGGATAGATGAGATCTACCATCATTTAGGATCAAAACAGCCAAACCAGGCATGTCATATATGACCCACCATAAATTTTGTAAAATCATGTACAATTTTGGTTAGGACTAACAACAGTAGTCTCATCTTAATGATCATGTACAAAGTTTGGGATGCCAAACTCAATATGTAACTTTTTGCACACAAATGATCAATGGAGACAATATTTTAACAAAAAATAAATAAAATACATATATACGTCATTTTTCTATTCATATTTCTTTGTACAAAATATTAATCAAATCAATATTAATCAATTTTACCGTTTAAAATTGTCACGACCCAAATCTACCAGGTCGTGATGGCGCCTAACGTGGAACTAAAAAAATCGACTCTTCCATCAAAACAACCAGATATTTCAAAGTAAAGATTTGCTTTAAGTCATTAATCAACACAATGTTATAATATAAGTCCGAATAACACAGTACAGAAAGAAAAGCCCGACATCGAGGTGTCACAAGTCATGAACATCTGTAGAAAACTGTCCAAAAATGCTAAGACTAATATAGACTAGGAAAACTACTAATAACAGCTAAAGAAAGATGGAATGGAGAAGAGCAGGACTGCGATCGCCATGCAGCTACCTTGTTATCCCCACGAATCCGCGTCGGATAACAATCAACAATCACCGGCACGTCCAGCAACCCCTGGATCTCCACACAAGGTGCAGGGAGTAATGTGAGTACACCAACTCGGTAAGTAATAAAAGTAAATAAAGACAGAGCGGTAAGAAACACAAAAAAAATCCACGTCATGAAATCTCAGTAAGTACAGCATGCTGTCAAATCAGTAACTGAGTCAAATCGTCTCGTTTTAAAACCCAATTTCAGTAAAAATCACTTAAAGGTATTATTCAATGGTTTTCAACAAAGGTTCAATGAAATTTAGAATAAAAATGATGAAAGCCATAAGCAGTCCCTCCGGCAAACATAAAGCATAAACCGCCCCTCGGGCTTAACATCACTTAGAATCAGCTCCTCAAGCAAACATAAATCATAAACTGCCCCTCGGGCATAACATCACTCAGAATCAGCCCATCGAAAAAACCTCACAGTCACTCGTAAACAGCCTGATGTGTGGCTAGAATTCGTGATTTTAAGCATTATATACCTCGCATTTTATGTGCTTTAATGATAAAATACACGTCATTTGTGCCTAATAGGGTTTATTTTATGTGTAGGTGAATTGGAAATGGAAACGGGGCTAAACGGATGCAAATACGTCGAAGAATACGCGAGAGGGGACACCCGGGGGATCGCCAGGCGCCAAGCCAAACAGCCTGGGGCAGCCTGGCGTTACCCAGGCGTTAGACCCATAACGCCTGGGGGGACCAGGCGTTACCCAGGCCTTAGGGCTGTAACGCCTGGCCCTGCCTGGCTTTACCCAGGCTTTAGGGCTGAAACGCCTGGGCCCCGGGACAGTGAAAAACCGAGTTTTGACGGGTTTTAAGTGTTTCCAAGTTAGAATAGAAGTCTTTGAGATGTTTAGGGTTCATTCTAAACATATAAATAGACCCAAAAACATCACATTAAGGGGCTTTAAGCTGATGTGCAGCTTTAGGCAGGAATTTCGGGGGAGAACATTCAACGGAGGATTCTACTGAGTTTTTCTTCTCTTCTCTTCTTTTAGTTTTATAGTTTATTCGTTCTAGAGTATTGGGTGTTACATGAATGTTGTAGTTGAAGCTTGAATTATTCTTATTGTTTATCTTAATTGGTTTGTTTATTCAATCTTGTGCTTAATTATTCAATTGCTTGATCATCAATTGACTACTATCTACGAATCTAGGGTTGAACTCGGGAGAGGGAATTCTAGATTGCATATAAGATTGGGTAGAGCAAGATCTTAACCCTTCAGGGGAGCGGATTTGCGGTTAGGATAGGAATATACCTAATCGCCTTGCTTGGTTATTATACGGGAATTATTAATGCGTTCTTGTTAATCCTGATTCCATAGGAATATAGGCATTAGGTTAGCTTGAATAGGCGAGTTGTACTTCGGGAGAAGGCTACGAGCAATATTAACCTCGTCAATCAATAAACCTGATTAGAAGATTTAGGTCGAAAACTCAACGTGATTGTTTAACAACCCATAACTCTAGAATATCAATTTACCTTGAATTCATCTTTAAGTTAGTTGTCTATTTAATCTTTTGATTTACTACTTTAGATTAATTCTAGTAAATGTTTGTTTGAGTCAGTTTAGTTGATAGTTAAATCACAAGTCCCTGTGGGTACGATATCTGGACTTCAATTCCTATATTACTTGTCGACCACGTACACTTGCGTGTGCATTGGGAAATCAACCAACACAGCCCCTCGGGCACAACATGAATCAAGAATAACCCCTGGGGAAAAGCATCATATCACTCACTCAGGGTACCCGCGCTCACTGGGTGTGTACAGACTCCGGAGGGGCTCCTACAGCCCAAGCGCTATAATAAGACACCTTGTGGCATAATCAATCAGTCCCTCGGCCTTTCATAATCATAAAATAGTAACAACATGTTGCGGCGTGCAGCCTCATCCAATAATATCCTCACAACACAGGCCCTCGGCCTCCCTCAGTCAGAAACCTCTCAAGTTGCTCGGGCTATCAGTAAAAGAACAGGGTGCTCAGCCCAAAAATATCATTTTTATGCATCAGAATAGAGTAATAAAGACTGATTTATGAAATCAGTAAACACAGCATGACAGAGTATAGATCTTAAATCAAAACAGTGAGAGAATAATAAGAAAAGACCTCTAAGGACCAAACTGCTTTGGCACAAGGCCCAAATATGGCGTTTAGCCCAATTTATAGCAGTTCTTTATAAATACAAAAGTACCAAATAGTTTTCAGTCAACTATACAACTTTATAGTTGCCACGGAACGGACAAAAATTACAATCCCAACAGTGCACGCTCGTCACCTAGCATGAGCGTCACCTCAAAAAATGGTGAAACGATATGAAAATTCGGGGTTTCATACCCTCAGGACGAGATTTATAATCATTACTTACCTCAAAACGTACGAAAATTTACTTCAAAATTCCCTTGTCGCTCGACCCGGCCTCAAATCGTGTCGAATCTATCCAAAAAAATTTATAAAACTAAAATCTTCGTTCACTCACGAGTCTACCCATATCAATTCCATTTAAATCCTATATCCAATGGCCATCCAAATCCCCAAATCTACTTTCCCATTCTCCTCCATTTTTCTCCAAATTTTCACCCCAAATTCCCAATTTAGATGATAAAAATCAAGATACAATCATGGAATTTAGCCAAGAATAAGTGAAGAACACTTACCCCAATCACTCCTCTAAAATTCCTCTCTAAAATCGCCATCTCCCGAGCTCTCTATTGAATTTTTGGAATTATAGACTCAACCCTCGATTTTGGAATTTAATACTGCTGCCTAGATTTTCTTCTGCGCGAACGCGGCTGTCCTCTCACGTTCGCGTAGACCAACCCAAACTACCTTTACACTTTACTCTTACCGAACGCGACAACTGCTTCGCGAACCGATGCTTTACCAGCTCACAACTTCGCGAACGCGACCTTCACCTCGCGAACGCGTAGACAAGAACCTGGGTTCCCCTTCTGCCTCACTCCTCTTCGCAAACGCGACACCACACACGCATTCGTGATGCATACACTGCCTTACCCTTCGCGTTCGCATCCTCTCCTTCGCTAACGCGTAGAACAAAAACTCACTATCTCAAAAACACTCTTCACGAAGCGAGGCCCCTCTCGTGAACGTGAAAGAGGAAACCAGAAACAGAACTCTGCAGCTGATCAGCTATCTCACCAAGGCCAAAATGATCCCTTAACCACCCGAAACTCACCCGAGGCCCTTGGGACCTCAACCAAACATACCGGAACATCCCATAGCATCATACAAACTTAGTTGAACCTTCAGAACACTCAAAACAACATCAAAATACCAAATTATCCTCGGATTCAAGCCTAAGAACTTCTAAACTTTCCAAAATTCGCCAATGATGCCGAAACCAACCAATCCACGTCTTAATTACCTGAAATTTTGCACACACATCACAAATGACACTTCAAACCTATTACCACTTCTGTAATTCCATTCCGACCCCGGATATCTAATTTTCTACTGCCTGCTGGAAATCGCCAAAAAATCCAATTTCGCCAATTCAAACCAAATTATACCACGGACCTCCGAATAACATTCCGAACCCACTCCTAAGTCCAAAATCACCTAACGAAGCTATATGAACCACAAAAATCCAATTCCGAGATCGTTTACCCATAAGTCAACTTTTGGTTGACTTTTTCAACTAAATAACCAACTTAAAAGACTAAGTGTCTCATTCCTCTCCAAAATCACTGCGAACCCGAGACAACCGACCCGACACAACATAATAAGGATGAACCGCATATAATGAAGCAAAAATGGGGGAAACGGGGATGAGTCTCTCGGAACGACCGATCGGGTCGTTACATTCTCCCCCTATTAAACAAACGTTCATCCTCGAATGAGTCTAGAAACATACCTGGAGTCTCAAATAGGTGTGGATATCTGCTTTTCATCTCCCGCTCGGTCTCCCAGGTAGCCTCCTTCACCGGCTGCCCTCTCCACTGCACCTTAACTAAAGTTATATCCTTTGATCTCAACTTTCGGACCTGCCGATCCAAACTAGCCACTGGCTCCACATCATAAGTCATATTACCCTCTAACTGAACCGTGATGAAATCCAAAACATGGGACGGGTCACCAGCATACTTCTGAAGCATGGAAAAATGAAATACTGGATGCATACTCGACAAGCTGGGTGGAAAAGCAAGTTTGTAAGCCACCTCCCCTACCCTCTGAAGCACCTCAAAAGGCCCAATGAACTGGGGGCTCAACTTGAACCTCTTCCCAAATCGCATAACACCCTTCATAGGTGACACCTTCAGAAGAACCTTCTCCCCAACCATGAAAGATACATCACGGACCTTCTTGTCTACATAGCTCTTCTGCCTAGATTGCGCCATGTGAAGCCGCTCTTAAATCAACTTCACCTTATCTAAAGCATCCTGCACCAAATTTGTACCCAAGAGTCTAGCCTCACCAGGCTCAAACCAACCGACCAGAGACTTACACCTCCTCCCATATAAATCCTCGTATGGAGTCATATGAATACTCGACTAATAACTATTATTATATGCAAACTTCGTGAGTGGAAGAAACTGGTCCCATGAACCCCAAAATTAATAACACAGGCACGCAACATATACTCCAGTATCTGAATAGTGCGCTCGAACTGCATGTCCGTCTGAGGGAGAAAAGTTATGCTCAACTCAACCTGTGTACCCAACTCCCGTTGCACGGCCTTCCAAAATTGTGATGTCAACTGAGTACTCAAAAATGATGGAAACTGGAACACCATGCAGCCGAATAATCTCCCGGATATAAATCTCAACTAACCGCTCCAAAGTGTAAGTAGTACCAACAGGAATGAAGTGCGGGGACTTGGCCAGCCGATCCACAATAACCCTAATAGCATCAAACTTCCTAGAAGTCCGTGGGAGTCCAACTACAAAGTCCATGGTGATCTGCTCCCACTTCCACTCCGGAATATCCAACCTCTGAAGCAATCCACATGGCCTCTAGTGCTCATACTTGACCTGCTGACAGTTGAGACACCGAGCTACAAATCCAACAATCTCCTTCCTCATCCGCCTCCACCAATAATGCTATCTCAGATCCTGATACATCTTCGCGGCACCCGGATGGATGGAATACCGCGAGCTATAGGCCTCCTCAAGAATCAAATCCCGAAGCCCATCTACATTAGGCACGCATATCCGACCCTACATACTCATCATCCCATCATCACCAATAGCTACATCCCTGGCATCACCTCGCCGGACCCTATCCTGAAGAACGATCAAGTGTGGTTCATCATACTGGCGCTCTCTGATACGGTCATAAAGAGAAGACCTGGAGACTACGCAAGCTAATACCCGACTAGGCTCCAATATATCCAATCTCACAAGCTGGCCCGCTAAGGTCTGAACATCAAGTGCTAAAGGTCACTCTAGTGCTGGAAGATATGCTAGACTTCCCAAACTCTCTGCTTGGCGACTCAAGGCAGCGGCCACTACATTGGCCTTCCCCAGATGGTATAGAATAGTGATATCATAGTCCTTGAGAAGCTCCAACCATCTCCGTTGTCGCAAATTCATATCCTTCTGCTTAAACAGATGTTGCAAACTCTGATGATCAGTAAAAACCTCACAATGAACCCCATACAAATAATGATGTCAAATCTTCAAGGCGTGAACAATGGTTGCTAACTCAAGATCATGCACCGAATAATTCTTCTCATGGGTCTTCAATTGGCGCAAGGCGTAGGAAATCACCCTACCCTCCTGCATCAAGACACATCCAATGCATATCCTCGAGGCATCACAATACACGGTATAAGAACCTGAAGTTGATGGCAAAACTAATACTGGAGTTGTGGTCAAAGCAGCCTTTAGCTTCTGAAAGCTCTCCTCACACTCGTCCGACCACCTGAACGGAGCACCCTTTTGGGTCAATTTGGTCAAGGGCGAAGCAATAGAAGAAAACTCATCCACAAAGAGATGGTAATAGCCCACCAAACCAAGGAAGCTCCTAATCTCTGCAGCTGAGGACAATCTGGGCCAACTCTGCACCGCCTCTATCTTCTTCGGATCTACCTGAATACCCTCACTGGACACCACGTGCCCCAAGAAAGCTACTAAGCCAAGCCAAAACACACACTTGGAGAATTTCGCATAAAGCTTCTCCTCCCTCTATCTCTACAATACAACTCTCAAATGTTGAGCATGATCCTCCTAGCTACGAGAGTACACCAGGATGTCATCAATGAACACAATAACAAAAAGAATCCAAATATGGCTGAAATACATTGCTCATCAAATGCATGAACGCTATTGGGGCATTGGTCAGCCCAAAAGACATCACCACGAACTCATAATGACTATAACGGGTCCTGAAATCCGTCCTGGGAATATCTGAATTCCGAATCTTCAGTTGATGATACCCGAATCTCAAATCAATCTTAGAGAACACCCTAACTCCCTGAAGCTAGTCAAATAAATCATCGGTACGAGGCAAAGGATACTTATTCTTGACCGTAACCTTGTTCAACTGCCTGTAGTCAATGCACATTCTCATGGAACCATCCTTCTTCTTCACAAATAACACCGGTGCACCCTAAGGTGACACACTAGGCCGAATAAACCCCTTATCTAGGAGTTCCTGAAGCTGCTCTTTCAGTTCTTTCAATTTCGCCGGTGCCATACGATACGATGGAATAGAAATAGGCTGAGTGACTGGCACAAAATCAATATCCCTGTCGGGCGGCATGCCCGGCAGCTCTGCAGGAAACACATCCAGAAAATCACGGACCACCGGAACAGAATCAATAATGGGGGCCTCTGCACTGACATCCCTCACAAAAGCCAAGTAAGATAGACACCCTTTCTCCACCATGCATTGAGCCTTCAGGTATGAAATCACCTTGTTAGGCACATAATCAATGGAACCTCTCTACTCAACCCTCGAAAATCCCGGCATCGCTAAGGTCACGGTCTTAGCGTGAAAATCTAGAACAGAATGACATGGAGATAGCCAATCCATGCCCAATATCACATCGAAGTCAACCATAATGAGCAATAACAAGTCCACTTGGGTCTCTAGACCCCTAATAGACACCACACATGACTGATACACACGGTCCACAACAACAGTGTCGCCCACAGGCGTAGACACATGAACATCTGTAATTAAAGAATCACGCGGTATATCCAGAAAATGGGCAAAATATGATGAGACATATGAATATGTGGAACCAGGATCAAATAAGACTGAGGCATCTCGGTGACAAACTGAAACAATACTTGTGATCACGACATCTGAAACCATAGCCTCTGGTCTAGATGGAAGTGCATAAAAACGGGCCTAACCTCCACCTGATCGACCTCCCCCTCTATGGCGGGCTCTAGCTGTCTGACCCCCACCCCTAGCTGCCTGGGCGGGTGGTAAAGTAACTGGTGCTGAAGTCGATGGCTAACTCCTCTGCTGAGACGGGTCCCCATGGCGACGAGGACACTGCCTCCACATATGCCCCAACTCTCCACACTCATAACAACCTCCTAATGCTGGTGACGGGGACTGAAGGAAACCCCTAGCACCAGGATGACTAGTAGAAGAACCTGGCATGGAGGAACCCTGAACTCATGGTGCACGGGATGAGCTCTAGGCTGGAAGGGAACTGAATGATGAGCGGCCTAGATGAGAACTGCAGGAACCATGCCCCGATGATGCACCACTATAAGTTGGGCGAGCTGGTTGAGCAAGCCTAAATGGGCGGCCTCTGCTATGTTGAAACTGACCTCTGGAGGGAACACTATCAAAGCTACCAAATCCCCGAGGCCTCTTGGCCTCCCTCTTATCTCGCTCCTGGCAACAAACTGACTCAATCTCACGGGCAATATCAACAACTTGCTCAAAAGTAGCACCTGATACCCTCTCTCTGGTCATAAGAATCTAGAGCCGATATGTGAGGCCATCCACGAACCTCTTGATCCTCTCTCTCTCTCTCTCTCTCTCTCTCTCTCTCTCTCTCTCTCTCTGTAGGAACCAACCAAACAGCATGATGGGCTAGCTCTAAAAATCTCATTTCATACTGCGTCACAGTCATATAATACTGACACAATTGCTCGAACTGCCAGCGCAGCTCCTCCCTATGGGACTGTGGCACATACTTCTCCAAAAAGAGAGCGGAGAACTGTTGCCAGGTAAGGGGTGTTGCACCAACAGGCCTACGCTTCTCATAAGCCTCCCACCAAGTAAAGGCAACTCCTAAAAACTGGAAAGTAGTGAACGAGACCCCACTGGTCTCCAATATACCCGGTGTACGAAGAATTCTCTGACATTTGTTCAAGAAACCCTGGGCATCCTCGCCCTCGGCTCCACTAAAAGTCAGAGGCTGAAGTCTACCAAACCTATCCAATCTACGATGCTCGTCGTCAGGCATGACTGGAATCACTTAATCTTGAACATGTGCAACCGGCTGAGCTGGGGCTGCCCTCGGTGTCTGAAGTCCCTAAACAACCTGCTCAGGAGTATGGGCAGCGGGAGTCTGAGTGCTTCCCCCGGCCTGAGAAGTAGCGGATGTAGAAGAAACAGCGACCGCCTGAGTAAGACTGGTGCACACGGTCAAAATCTGAGCCAAGGTCTCCTGAAGACCCGGAATAACAATAGGCACAACCTGTGCCTGGGCTGGTCCCGCTGGAACATCTGTAAGATGGGACCTGATCTGGAATAACTGGTGGGTCTATAGGTACAACCCCCGCTGCTGCTCGGGCTACACCCCTACCCCTTCCACGGCCTCGACCCCTCACGGGCCTAGCTGGTGGCTGGTCATCCTGTCCGGTAGCGCGTGTCCTCACCATTTGTGAGATAATGAAACAACATAAGTTTAGTTACCAGAATCAATAGATTCACACGACAAGAATTCAAGAATGTGAGATTTTCCTAAGGGTTCTGCAGCCTCTCAAAGATAAATACAGACGTCTCCATACCGATCTGCAAGACTCTACTAAACCTGCTCATGACTCATGAGACCTATGTAACCTAGGCTCTGATACCAACTTTGTCACGACCCAAATCTACCAGGTCGTGATGGCGCCTAATGTGGAACTAGGCAAGCCGACTCTTCCATCAAAACAACCAGATATTTCAAAGTAAAGATTTGCTTTAAGTCATTAATCAACACAACGTTATAATATAAGTCTGAATAACACAGTGCGGAAAGAAAAGCCCGACATCGGGGTGTCATAAGTCATGAACATCTACTGAAAACTGTCCAAAAATGCTAAGACTAATACAGTATGGGAAAAACTACTAATAACAGCTAAAGGAAGATGGAAGGGAAAAGAGAAGGGTTGCGATCGCCATGCAGCTACCTTGTTATCCCCACGAATCCGCGTCGGATAACAATCAACAATCACCGGCACGTCCAGCAACCCCTGGATCTGCACACAAGGTGCAGGGAGTAATGTGAGTACGCCAACTCAGTAAGTAATAAAAGTAAATAAAGACTGAACGGTAAGAAACACAAAAATAAATCCACGTCATGAAATCTTAGTAAGTACAACATGTTGTCAAATCAGTAAATGAGTCAAATCGTCTCGTTTTAAAACCTAATTTCAGTAAAAATCATTTAAAGGTATTATTCAATGGTTTTCAACAGAGGTTCAATGCAATAATAAAAGTGATGAAAGTCATAAGCAGCCCATCGGGCAAACATAAATTATAAACCGCCCATCGGGCATAACATCACTCAGAATCATCCCCTCGGGAAAACCTCACAGTCACTCGTAAACAGCCCCTCGGGCACAACATGAATCAAGAACAGCCCCTCGGGCAAACCATCATATCACTCACTCAGGGTACTCGCGCTCACTGGGGGTGTACAGACTCCGGAGGGGCTCCTACAACCCAAGCTATAACAAGCCACCTCGTGGCATAATCAAGCAGGCCCTCGGCCTCTCATAATCATAAATCAGTAACAACATGTTGCGGCGCGCATCCTGATCCCATAATATCCTCATAACATAGGCCCTTGGCCTCACTTAGCCAGAAACCTCTCAAGTCGCTCAGGCAATCAGTAAAAGAACAGGGTGCTCAGCCCAAAAATATCATTTTTATGCATCAGCACAGAGTAATAAAGACTGAGTTATGAAATCAGTAAACACGACATGACTGAGTATAGATCTTAAATCAAAACAGTGAGAGGATAATAAGAAAAGACCTCTAAGGTCCAAACCACTTTGGCAAAAGGCCCAAATATAGCGTTTAGCCCAATTTATAGTAGATCTTTATAAATACAATAGTACCAAATAGTTTTCAGTCAACTACGCAACTTTATAGTTGCTACGGGATGGACAAAAATTACAATCCCAACGGTGCACGCCCACACGCTCGTCACCTAGCATGCGCGTCACCTCAAAAAATGGTGAAACGATTTGAAAAGTGGGGGTTTCATACCCTCAGGACAAGATTTACAATCATTACTTACCTCAAACCGGACGAAAATCTACTCCAAAATGCCTTTGCCGCTCGACCCGGCCTCAAATCGTCCTGAATCTGTCCAAAATCAGTATCATAACATTAATACATGCTAAAGGAACAAAGCCCACGCGAAAATTATCAAATTAAATCATAAATCCTGAAATTGGCCAAACCTGACCCCCGGGCCCACGTCTCAAAATCTGACAAAAATTACAAAACTAAAATCCTCGTTCATTCAAGAGTCCACCCATATCAAATTCATTAAAATCCAACATCAAATGACCATCCAAATCCCCAAACTCTACTCTCCCATTCTCCTCCATTTTTCTCAAAATTTTCACCCCAAAATCCCAATTTAGATGATACAAATCAAGGTACAATCATGGAATTTAGCCAAGACTAAGTGAAGAACACTTACCCCAATCACTCCTCTGAAAATCCTCTCTAAAATCGCCTTCTCCCGAGCTCTCTATTGAATTTTTGGAATTATAGACTCAACCCTCGATTTTGGAATTTAATATTGCTGCCCAGATTTTCTTCTTCGCAAACGTGGCCGTCCTTTCGCGTTTGCGTAGACCAACCCAAACTGCCTTTCCAGTTTACTCTTTGCGAACGCGACAACTGCTTCGCGAACGTGATGCTTTACCAGCTCACAACTTCGCGAATGCGACCCTCACCTCATGAACGCGTAGAACAAGAACCCGGGGTCCCCATTTGCCTCACTCCTCTTGACGAATGCGACATCACACACGCGTTCACGATGAACACACTGCCTTACCCTTCGCGTTAGCGTTCGCGTTCGCGTTCGTGTCCTCTCCTTCGCGAACGCATAAAACAAAAACTTACCATCTCAGAAACACTCTTCGCGAACGCGAGGTCCCTCTCGCGAACGCGAAAGAGGAAACCAAAAACAGTATTCTCCAGCTGATCAGCTATCTCACCAAGGCCAAAATGATCCCTTAACCACCTTAAACTCACCCGGGGCCCTCGGGACCTCAACCAAACATACCGGCACATCCCATAGAATCATACAAACTTAGTCGAACCTTCAAAACACTCAAAGCAATATCAAAATACCAAATTACCCTCAGAGTCAAGCCTAAGAACTTCTAAACTTTCCAAAATTCGCCAACAATGCCGAAACCAAACAATCCACGTCCGAATTACCTGAAATTTTGCACACACGTCACAAATGACACTACAAACCTATTCCCACTTACGAAATTCCATTCCGACCCCGATATCTAATTTTTCACTGCCGATAGAAAATCGCAAAAAAATCCAATTTCACCAATTCAAGCCTAATTCTACCACGGACCTCCGAATAACATTCTGAACCCGCTTCTAAGTCCAAAAATTACCAAACGAAGCTATCTAAACTACAAAAATCCAATTCCGAGATCGTTTACCCATAAGTCAACTTCCGGTTGACTTTTCCAACTAAATAACCAAGTTAAGATACTAAGTATCTCATTCCTCTCCAAAATCACTTCGAACCCGAGCCAACCGACCCGACACAACATAATAAGGCTGAACCACATATAATGAAGCAGAAATGAGAGAAACGGGGTTGAGACTCTCGGAACAACCATCCGGTTGTTACAAAAATAGATTTCACATTTAAAAAAGATTATCATTTGATTATCTTCTAGTATCTACACAATAAAAGTAGACAAATAATTTGGGTGTGTTCAAAAAAAAAAAGGATCGCCGTGATTGCTCTTTAAATTGCTCTTTTAAGTCTAAACTCGTGCCTACTTTTTTTTTTAATCAACTTATGTTTTTCATGCATTTTTTTGACGTTCCCTTTTAAATATTAACATAAAAACTTTAGATCACTTAGTTAGTTTAGTTTCATTAATTTACTCTTTTTCATCCATGAAAAGTAACATGTAAAAATGATAATTAAGTTACATATATACTTCAAATAAGAAAAAAAAATTGTAATATAGAATTTTAATTGATTTTAAATTCCTTTGTTTTAGGAATTCCTACCTAGTTCAAATAGGAAAAAATTTATTAACCAAAATTTTAGTCGATTTCAAAGTACTAAATATTTGGATAAATAACTAAATGACTATTTTGTTCATTGCAAACTTTATTTTAAAGGGACAAAAAAGGCGAACGACATTTCGCTAAGGACCTTCGTGCTTTTAATAATAATAATAACATAATATATAATATAATGCGTTGCACGTTAATAATAACACGTGATGAAAAAAAAGATATTGTAATGAAAATCTACTGAAATGACACAAGATTGATAAATCCCTAATCCTTTTCTATTTTTCATGAATTATTGAATGAGTATACATCTTGAATTTATCTGTAAAGCTCAAAGTCTCAAAGGCTAAAACTATTCAACCCTTTGATCCTTATATACAATCCAAATGAGAACAATGTTCAATACAAAGAAGAAGAAAAATAGAGAACTAAGAATAACTTTGGAGAAGTTTGCCGAATTTTGTAACTTTTTTCTAAAACAACACAACTTAAAACTAATACTCCTTCAAATTTTTATGATGAAGAATGTTGAATAGTGTCTTCCTCTCCTCCTTTCTCTAAATAGATTCGTGCAATACATTTAAATGTGTAATGACCCAAAAATGTCATTTTTAATTTAAATAATTATTGATGTGATCTATGAAAATGTCGAGAACTTACCTGATATGAGTTAAGTATCACCTGAATAGTTGATTTGAATGACGGTCCTTTTCTAATAACATATCCTTATGAGGTCACTGTTAGTATTATTTTCATGTGGTGTTACGTTGATTGGATTGCGTATGTGTTGTTAGGATTGGTTTCTGGGATTCTTCTAACAGGAGGATAGGCCTAGTTACAAAGGAAACTCTGGTGAAATTTTCGGAAAATTTGGGAGTTAGTCAAAATTCAGGAGCTAAAGATGTGTGAGAAAAGAGATAAGCCATGCTAAGTGTTTGGGGGTCGACTCTACTTCTTATCCAAGGAATATTAACATGATGGATACGAATAGAAATGATAGTAAGTGTAAGAGACATGTTATAAGTGATTTTAGGTCTAAGGGGAGGCCTAGGTTTAAGTCAAGTTGAAAAAAAAATTACACGATGGACTAAAATTCCAAATGTGTATGCATAAGACCTCACTTTGGACGAGCATATTTACATATATATAAGGAGTTATGTGATCGAAAACCTATCAAATTAAATCACTTTGAGTCTAGTTTCCAACACATCAGACCGTTTGTCATTTGGAGGTGTATACCGAAAGTTATGACCATTTACTAGACATGTGTCATATGCGCGCCCAGTAGCGCGACCGCGCTTATTTGAGATGTTTCTGCCTTGTGAGCGCAGCCGAAACGCGGCTGGAGCGTGGCCGCGCTCGTGAACGGCCTATAATACCCTTGGACAGTGTATGAACCGAAAAATCCGAACTTTCTCCCATTTTTAGTCAATCAAGCTCGGATTTGGGCGATTTCAAATGGGGTTTCACGATTTCGACTTGGGTAAGTGTTCTATATCCGAAAGTGATTACATTTCATAAATCTATGTCAATATTCATCATTTATTTCGAATTTGGATGAAAGAAATTGGGGTTTTTGTAAATCTTTCCAAAAAAGAAAATTTAGGATTTGAAGGTCCATTTGACATCGGAATTCGATAATTTTTGTATGGTTGAACTCGTATCGGGATGAGTGTTCGGATTTCATAAGTTTTTTCGGGATTCGAAATATGTGTCCCACTGCTGAATATTAAGATGAATTTAGGATTTTTATCCGGAAAATTAGTAAATTCTTATGGAATTCATTCCTACTATCCGTGTTGAGTATTTCGAATTGTTTGTGAATAGATTTGAAGCTTTTAGATACAAATTCAAAAGGAAACGTCGTGGTCGAGTAATTGATTGAAATTGCAAAGCGAAGTAAGTGTTTGGTCCAACCTTAGCTTGAGGGAATATGTATTGTGTCTTATTTGCTACGTGTTAGTGTTATGTTCAATGTATAGGTGTGGTGACGAGTATCTATACGTTGGTGTCAAGCATGCCCGTTAGTCGAATATTGTGATTTATGTGAATTTTCATTAAGTTTTACTTGGGTTTAATTTCATAATTATCCATATTGGTGGTATTTCTTTGGTATTGATCATTGTTGAGTATTGGTTCAAGTTAAGAATTATTACGTGAAGTTAAGTGACCAAGTGAGATTGGTTATAGTTGTTTCCCTTGCCGGGATGATATTGATTCCACTGTTGGCTCCCTTGCCGGGAGTTTATGGCTTTTATTATTATTGTACTGTTGATTTCTCCTTGCCGGATTGTTGTTATTGATTTTTTTGGATGAGGAAAAGTGTTAAAGCACAAAGGGTGATGCCGTGTATGACATTGTGAGGATGAGCGTAAAAGCACGAAGGGTGATGTCGTGCCATATTATGAACTTAAAAGCATGAAGGGTGATGTCGTGCCATTTTTATTGAATTATGGTGAGGATGAGAGTAAAAGCACGAAGGGCGATGCCGTACATTCTATTTATTGTTTTGGTGAGGGTGAGAGTAAAGCACGAAGGGTGATGTCGTGCACTTGTTTTCTTTATGTTACTATTTTTGTAGTTTAAGTTGATATATGATTTGTTGCTTTACCTCGTTATTCCTATTAATTGATACTCTCTCCCCTCGACATGTTTTTTTCCCTTCCTTATTTGGTATCTAGTGGCTTATTTCTTGTCATTATTACTGTTTTATTTTGTACATGATTAAACTACACAGGTTTATTTGGTTGTCGTGTCCTAGACTCGTCACTACTTCGCCGAGGTTAGGCTCGACACTTACTCAGTACATGGGGTCGGTTGTACTGATACTATCCTGGTACAGGACCCTACAGACCTTAGAGTGAGGAGGTTGCCTTCAGTCCATTTGGATATTCCGAGGTAGTCATGCAGGCATCCGCAGGCCTTGGCATCCCCTCCTACTTTAATCCCATTATGTTCTTCTTATTTTTGAGACAGATGTATTTATTTTGTTCAGACCTTTATATGTAGTATTCATAGACAGTCTGTGAAGTTGTGATACCAAATTCTGGGTTTGGTAATGTGATTTTCGTAATGGCATTTAATCAAGTTGTTAGACTTTGTTTTCTTTCGCACTTTTATATTCCCTGATTTGTACATCACTTATTATCTGGAAAAAATAATAATAAATGAATAGGGTAAATAAACATTAATATTGGCTTGCCTAGCGGGTTCAATGTTAGGCGCCATCACGGTCCCGACGGTGGGAAATTCGGAAAGTGACAAATTGGTATTAGAGAACTAGGTTGCTTAGGTCTCACAAATTCACAGACAAGCTTAGTAGAGTCTGAGGGAGCGGTACGGAGACGTCTGTGCTTATCACCCAGAGGCTACAGAGTTTAGGAATGACTTCACATCTATTCTAATTTGTCGTGCGATTTGAATTCTCAATGCTAACCGAATTTCTACTCTATTCTCTCACAGATGGCGAGAACACTTGCTTCTTCATCCACTGATCAGCAGCCCGAGTCTGCAGTTGCAGCTCCTATGAGGGGTCGAGGCCGTGCTAGAGGTCGAGGTAGGGGCAGAGCTCAGCCCATAGTGGCAGCCCCAGTGGCGGAGCCTCAGGTAGAGTTTGCTGATGAGGCCCTTGCCCAGACAGCCCCGGTTGGACCAGCTCAGGTTCCCGAGGGGTTCATTGCCACCCCGGTACTCCAGGATGCTCTGGTCCATCTAGTGGGCCTCCTGGAGAGCGTTGCTCAGGCAGGTTTACTTCCTACAGCACCAGTCGTCTCTCAGGCTGGGGGAGGAGCCCAGACTCCCGCTACTCGCACTCCAGAGCAGTTGGCTTCTCAGTTCCAGACCCCATCACCTCAGATAGCTGGGGCAGTTCAGCCGGTTATTGTGGCTCAGACCGGTGATGGAGCAGTTATGTATGCTGATGCTTTGGGGCTGATTCACCAAGTTGTTTACTACTACTTATAGCGGTGCATCTTCAGAGGATCCCCAGGACTATTTGGATAGCTGCCACGAGGTTCTACGGAACATGGGGATAGTGGAGACCAATGGGGTCGACTTTGCTACTTTTCGTCTGTCAGGTTCCGCTAAGACCTGGTGGAGAGATTATTGTTTGGCTAGACCAGCGGGATCACCGCCTTTGACTTGGGCCTAGTTCTCCGATTTATTTCTGTAGAAGTTTCTCCCTATCACCCAGAGAGAGGATTATATGAGGCAGTTTGAGCGTCTCCAGTAAGGTTCTATGACCGTCACTCAGTATGAGACCAGATTCATTACCTTGGCCCGTCATGCTATTATGATACTTCCCACAGACCAAGACAGGGTAAGGATATTTATTGAGGGACTGGCTCAGCCAATCAGATTGCAGATGGCGAAGGAGACAGGGGTGATATTTCCTTCCAGGATGCAGCCAATGTGGCCACACGAGTTGAGATGGTTCTATCACAGGGGAGTGGTCAGGGGTCTGACAAGAGGCCTCGTCATTTGGCCGGTTCAGTGTCTCATCTGTAGGTAGGGATTCTTTTGGTAGGGGCTATCCTCCTAGGTCGTTTCAGTCAGCACTTCTGGTTTCTCGCAGTGCTCCAGGTGGTCGTGGTTCCCACATGCAGTATTTGATCAGTTGCCCTACAGTGCACCACCAGCTCCTACCAGTGCACCGTCGCTCTAGAGTTTCAGGGTGGTTATTTAGGTCGTCAGGGGCAGTTTCAGGGCCAGCAGTCTCAGCAACTGAGAGCTTGTTATACTTGTGGTGGTCAGGGGCACATTTCTAGATATTTCCCTCGAGTCTCGAGCAGTTCTCAGCACCAGGGTTCTCGTGTCATAGTTTCTGCACCAGGTGTTCCACCACCCGCTCAGCCAGCCAGAGGTGGGGGTCGAGGTGTTAGAGGTGGAGGTCAGGCAGTTAGAGGTGGAGGCCAGGCTACTAGAGGTAGAGGTCAGCCAGCAGGAGGCCGTCCCTGGGATGTAGTTCATATTGGTGTGGCCCAGCCCCGATGTTATGTTATTCCAGCCAGACCTGATACTGAGGCCTCCGATGCGGTTATCACAGGTATGGTCTCAGTTTACAGCAGGGATGCTTCACTTTTATTTGATCCAGGGTCCACATATTCCTATGTGTCTTCTTCTTTTTCTCCTTATTTGGTTATGCCTCGGGATTCTCTGAGTGCTCTTGTATATGTGTCTACACCGGTGGGTGATTCTATTGTGGTAGATCGTGTCTACCGTTTGTGTGTAGTGGTTATTGGTGGTCTTGAGACTAGCGTAGATCTTCTACTCCTTGATATGGTAGATTTTGATGTCATTTTGGGGATGGATTGGCTATCGCCTTATCATGCCATACTGGACTGTCATGCCAAGACCGTGACCTTAGCGTTGTCGGGGTTGCCTCGACTGGAGTGGAGAGGGACTCCTGGTCATTCTTCCAACAGGGTTATCTCATATATGAAGGCTCGGCGTATGGTCGAGAAGGGGTGTTTGGCCTATTTGGCCTATATTTGTGATCTAGTGCCAAGGTTCCTTCTATGGAGTCTGTGCCCATTGTCCGTGAGTTTCCAGAGGTGTTTACTGTAGACCTGCCAGGTATGCCACCCGACAGGGATATTAACTTTTGCATTGATTTGGCTCCGGGCACTCAACCCATTTCTATTCCGCCATATCATATGGCAAGTCAGAGTTGAATGAGTTAAAAGAACAGTTGCAGGACTTGCTTGATAAAGGCTTTATTAGGCCTAGTGTCTCGCCTTGGGGTGCGCCGGAGTTGTTTGTTAAGAAGAAAGATGGGTCGATGAGGATGTGCATAGATTATCGACAGTTGAACAAGGTTACCATCAAGAATAAGTATATGTTGCCGAGGATTGATGATTTGCTTGATCAGCTTCAGGGTGCCAAGGTATTTTTGAAGATTTATTTGAGATCCGGCTACCATCAGTTGAGGATTAGGGCATCTGATGTCCCTAAGACAGCTTTTCGCACTCGGTACGAGCATTATGAGTTCTTAGTGATGCCATTTGGGTTGAAAAATGCCCCAGCAGCTTTTATGGACTTGATGAACCGAGTGTTCAGGACTTATTTGGATTCCTTCATGATTGTCTTCATTGATGATATTCTGCTTTATTCCCACAGCCGGGAAGAGCATGAGCAGCACCTTCGAGTCGTTCTCCAGACTCTGAAGGACAGTCAGTTATATGCTAAGTTTTCGAAATGTGAGTTTTGGTTGAGTTCAGTTGCATTCCTGGGTCATGTTGTATCAGTAGAGGGTATTTATGTGGATCCTAAGAAGATTTCAGCGGTCAAGGATTGGCCTAGACCCACATCAGCTACAGAGATCCGGTGTTTCTTGGGTTTGGCGGGCTATTACCGCCGGTTTGTGGAGGGGTTTTCGTTTATTGTAGCCTCGATGACCAGGTTGACTCAGAAGGGTGCCCAATTCAGGTGGTCAGAGGAGTGTGAGGCGAGCTTCCAGAAGCTCAAGTCAGCTTTGACTACGGCATCGGTGTTGGTTTTGCTCACAGGTTCAGGGCCATATACTGTGTATTGTGATGCATCTTGGGTTGGACTTGGTGCAGTGTTGACGCAGGATGGCAAGGTTATTGCATATTCTTCGCGTTAGTTGAAGATCCACGAGAAGAATTATCCAGTTAATGATTTGGAGTTAGCAGCCACTGTCCACGCGCTGAAGATTTGGAGGCATTATCTGTATGGCGTGTCATGTGAGGTGTTCACGGATCATAAGAGTTTGCAATATTTGTTCAAGCGGAAGGAGTTGAATATGAGGCATAGGAGATGGTTGGAACTGTTGAAAGACTATGACATCACCATCTTATATCATCCAGAGAAGGCCAATTTGGTGGCTGATGCTTTGAGTAGGAAGTCAGCCAGTATGGGTAGTCTTGCATATATTCCAGTCGGGGAGAGACCGCTTGCTTTGGATGTTCAGGCTTTAGCCAATCGGTTCATGAGATTGGATGTTTCTGAGCTCGGACGTGTTCTAGATTATACAGTTGCTCGCTCTTCATTATTTGATCGTATTCGAGATCGGCAGTATGGTGATCCTCATTTGTCTGTCCTTAGGGACACTGTGCGACATGGTGGTGCCAAGTAGGTTACTGCTGGTGATGATGGAGTTTTACAGATACAGGGTCGTATTTGTGTGCCTAATGTATATGGACTTCGTAAGTTGATTTTATAGGAGGTCCATAGTTCCCGGTACTCCATTCATCCGGGCGCCGCAAAGATGTATCAGGATTTGCGGCAGCATTATTGGTGGAGGAGGATGAAGAAGGATATTGTGGCATATGTAGCTTGGTTTTTGAATTGTAAGCAGGTGAAGTACGAGCATCAGAGGCCTGGTGGATTGCTTCAGCAGATTGAGATTCCTGAGTGGAAGTGGGAGCGTGTCACCATGGATTTCGTTGTTGGGCTCCCACAGACTCAGAGGAAGTTCGATGCAGTATGGGTTATTGTGGATAGGCTGACCAAGTCAGCACATTTCATCCCTGTGGAAGTTTTATAATCTTCAGAGAGATTGGCAGAGATCTACATTAGGGAGATTGTTCGTCTTCATGGTGTGCCTGTGTCTATTATTCTGACCGAGGTACGTAGTTTACCTCGCATTTCTGGAGGGCAGTTTAGCATGAGTTGGGCACGAGGGTTGAGTTGAGCACATCACTTCATCCTCAGACGGACGGACAGTCCGAACGCACTATTCAGATTTTGGAGGATATGTTACGAGCCTGTGTCATTGAATTTGGAGGCTCTTGGGACCAGTTCTTGCCATTAGGTGAGTTTGCCTACAACAACAGCTATCAGTCGAGCATTCAGATGGCCCCTTATGAGGCATTATATGGTAGGCGGTGTCAGTTGCCGATTGGGTGGTTTGAGCCGGGAGAGGCTCGGTTGTTGGGTACAGACTTAGTGCAGGATGCCTTGGATAAGGTTAAGATCATTCAGGATAGACTTCGTACAGCTCAGTCCAGGCAGAAGAGGTATGTCGACCGCAGAGTTCGTGATGTGGCAT
This sequence comes from Nicotiana knightiana, assembly GCA_005239525.1. NCBI lineage: Eukaryota > Viridiplantae > Streptophyta > Magnoliopsida > Solanales > Solanaceae > Nicotiana > Nicotiana knightiana. The sequence goes on along the minus strand of ML372885.1, from coordinate 23,682 downwards.
TCATGGTCGGAGAGCGGGTGTTGCTTCAAGTGTCGCCCATGAAGGGCGTGACAAGGTTTGGGAAGAAGGGCAAGTTAAGCCCTAGGTACATCGTTCCTTTTGAGATCCTTGATAGAGTGGGAGATGTGGATTACAGACTTGTGTTGCCACCGAATTTATCAGCGGTTCATCCAGTGTTTTATGTGTCTATGCTTCGGAAGTATCACGGCGATCCAGCCCATGTGTTAGACTTCATCAGTGTCCAGTTGGACAAGGATTTGAACTATGAGAAGGAGCCGATAGCTCTATTAAACCGGAAGGTTCGTCAGTTAAAGTCTAAGAGTTACCCTTCAGTTCGGGTACAATGGATAGGTCAGCCGATTGAGGCAGCTACCTGGGAGTCCGAGTTGGACATGAGGAGCAAATATCCACATCTTTTCACCAGCTCAAGTACTTTTCTAATTTCGTTTGAGGACGAACGTTTGTTTTAGAGGTGGAGAATGTGATGAACCAAAAATGTCATCTTTAATTTAAACAATTATTGATGTGATCTATGAAAATGTCGAGAACTTACCTGATATGAGTTAAGTATCACCTGAATAGTTGATGTGAATGACGTTCCTTTTTCTAGTAACATATCGCTTATGAGGTCACTGTTAGTATTATTTTCATGTGGTATTACGTTGATCGGATTGTGTATGTGTTGTTAGGATTGGTTTCTGGGATTCTTGTAACAGGTGGATAGGCCTAGTTACAAAGGAAACTCTGGCGAAATTTTCGGAAAATTTGGGAGTTAGTCAAAATTTGGGAGTTAGAGATGTGTGAGAAAAGAGATAAGTCATGCTAAGTGTTTGGTGGTCGACTTTAATTCTTCTCCGAGCGTTATTAACATGATGGATACGAATAGGATATGATATTAAGTGTAATAGGCATGTTATAAGTGATTTGAGGTCTAATGGGAAGCCTAGGTTTAAGCCAAGTTGAAAAAAAAATTACACGATGGACTAAAATTCCAAATGTATACGCAAAAGATATCACTTTGGAAGATCATATCTACATATATAAAAGGAGTTATGTGATGTAAAACCTATCAAATTAAATATATTTGAGTCTAGTTTCTAACGCATCAGACCGTTTGTCATTTGGAGGTGTATACCGAAAGTTATGACCATTTTACTGGACTTGTGTCATATGTGCGCCCAGTAGCGCGGCCGCGCTTATTTGAGATGTTTCTGCCTTGTGAGCGCGGCCGAAGCATGGCTGGAGCGCGGCCGCGCTCGTGAACGACCTATAATACCCCTGGACAGCGTATAAACCGAAAAATCCAAACTTTCTCCCATTTTTAGTCAATTAAGCTTGGATTTGGGCGATTTCAAATGAGGTTTTCACGATTTTGACTTGGGTAAGTGTTCTATATCCGAAAGTGATTACATTTCATAAATCTATGTCAAGATTCATCATTTATTTCGGATTTGGATGAAAGAAATTGGGGGTTTTGTAAATCTTTCCAAAAATGAAAATTTAGGATTTGAAGGTCCATTTGACATCGGAATTCGATAATTTTTATATGGTTGAACTCGTATCGGAATGGGTGTTCGAATTTCGTAAGTTTTTCCGGGATTCGAAATGTGGGTCCCACTGCTGAATATTAAAATGAATTTCAGATTTTTATCCGGAAAATTAGTAAATTCTTATGGAATTCATTCCTACTATCAGTGTTGAGTATTTCGAATTGTTTGTGAATAGATTTGAAGCTTTTGGAGACAAATTCAAAAGGAAAAGTTGTGGTCGAGTAATTGATTGAAATTGCAAAGCGAGGTAAGTGTTTGGTCTAACCTTAGCTTGAGGGAATATGTATCGTGTCTTATTTGCTACGTGTTAGTGTTATGTTCAACGTATAAGTGTGGTGACGAGTATCTATATGTTGGTGTCAAGCATGCCCGCGAGTCGAATATTGTGATTTATGTGAATTTTCTTTAATTTTTACTTGGGTTTAATTTGATAATTATCCATGTTGGTGGTATTTCTTTGGTATTGATCATTATTGAGTATTGGTTCAAGTTAAGAATTATTACGTGAAGTTAAGTAACTAAGTGAGATTGGTTATAGTTGTTTCCCTTGTCGGGATGATATTTATTCCAATGTTGGCTCCCTTGCCGGGACGTTATGGCTTTTATTATTATTGTATTGTTGATTTCTCCTTGCCGGATTGTTGTTATTGATTTGTTTGGGTGAGGAAGAGCGTTAAAACACGAAGGGTGATGCCGTGTATGACATTGTGAGGATGAGCGTAAAAGCACGAAGGGTGATGCCGTGCCATATTATGAACTTAAAAGCACGAAGGATGATGTTGTGCCATTTCTATTGAATTATGGTGAGGATGAGAGTAAAAGCACGAAGGGCGATGCCGTGCATTCTATTTATTGTTGGGTGGGGGTGAGAGTAAAGCACGAAGGGTGATGTCGTGCACTTGTTTTCTTTGTGTTACTATTTCTGTAGTTTAAGTTGATATTTGATTTGTTGCTTTACCCTGTTATTTCCATTAATTGATACTCTCTCCCCTCATTATGTTTTTTTTACCTTCCTTATTTGGTATCTAGTGGCTTATTTCTTGTCATTATTACTGTTTTGTTTTGTACATGATTAAATTGCGCAGGTTTATTTGGTTGTCGTGTCCTAGACTCGTCACTACTTCGCCGAGGTTAGGCTCAACACTTACTCAGTACATGGGGTCGGTTGTACTGATGCTACACTCTGCACTTTTGTGCAGATTCCGGTACAGGACCCTACGGACCTTAGAGTGAGGAGGCTGCCTACAGTTCATTTGGAGATTGCGAGGTAGTCATGTAGGCGTCTGCAGGCCTTGGCGTCCCCTCCTACTTTATTTCCATTCTCTTCTTCTTATTTCTGAGACATGTATTTATTTTGTTCAGACATTATATGTTGTATTCATAGACAGTCCGTGAAGTTGTGATACCAAATTCTGGGTTTGGTATTGTGATTTTCGTAATGGTATTTAATCAAGTTGTTAGACTTTGTTTTCTTTCGCACTTTTATTTCCGCTGATTTGTATATAACTTGTTATCTGCAAAAAAAATGAATAGAGTAAATAAACATTAACATTGACTTGCCTAGCGGGTTCAATGTTAAGCACCATCACAATTTCGGCGATGGAAAATTCGGGTCATGATAATATGCATTGAATAGTAAATATAGTTCTAATAGAAAAATAAAAGGACATCAAGTTACCATGCAGCTGGAAACATAATATTTTTATTTTTTTTTTGAAACATAAGTTCAATTATGAAAAGAAAAGGAGATTTAGTGGAATAAGGGAATGTGCTAGAGTTCATATGATTGAAGGACATATTTCATCTGATTGCGATTGACTTTGACTTATATTTTATCAATAAAAATAAAGGATTGAAAAATAACCTAAGAAACCTAGTGGTCCCTGTATTAACATGAAAAAAAATCCTGGCTAATATATAGCTTCAAGCTATATGCCAACATTGAAAAATAACAACTTTAGAGAAGTTTGCAATATTTTGTTACTTTAATCAATTAGCTACACTTTTTTTTATTAATATGACATAACCAGGATCATACTCAAGTAATATACTTATTCGTCTTCTCATCTAGCATAAGTCTTATTAATTGTAGGTATTTCATCTCCTCATCTAGTGAAAAATATATCCAATGCACTTCTTTTAGATGGATTGAAAATATATGGTGTGGTGGTTTAAATATTATAATTTTAAACATTAAACCACTTTATTAAAGAAATATTTTGACTTCTGACCGTTCAAGCCATACAATTTTATCCTCTGATGCAAACTCACAAAATTAATGGCATATTAACACGAGGGAATAAGTTAGTGCAATAAAATTTACTCATGCAAAATATTTGTGGATACTCATCATAGTTAGTAGCCCTAGAAAAGACAAAATTCATGTTTTGGCAATATAATCTCCAGGACTACTCCTTCACCATCATGTATAAATATCTGTCGTGCATATTGAATTTTTTGGACGAAATCTCTTCACAAAAATTATTAGTGATCTTCTCCAATTCATCATGGCAATGATCCTGCTCCAAAAAATTAAGCTTGAAAACGAAGTTAAAGTACCCAAACTATTTATTAATTACAGAATAATACTAATAAAATAATTTATTCCTATAAAAGCGACTGTTAATTACAACAAAAACAAATACATTAAAAGAAGTGCAATGCAAGAAAGAAAACTCTTGTGTACAGTTGATTGTAAGGCTTTTCGTTATCTTGTGAACTTGCTAAACTTCCTCCGCTCTTCTCATAATTAAGCTTCCTTTATGACGCGATTGAAAACATCTTCCAACCCATGGTCTTGAGTTATTATCTAATCATTCACAAGCATCTCTCGTGTGATTGATATAGCTCACGGTCTTGCAACGCAACAGTCAAGCTTACATTAATTGACTACCATAAACTCACCAATTCACATCAGTTTGATATCAACCAATAACCGAATTAATCTTTTTATAGAGCCGCATTAAGATAACCGATAGCTTTTGAAGTTTAAAATTATACGTATGTGGTAGCTACCCAAAATGATTCAAACATGTGAGGAGAAGTTTCAATCCCAGCATAATTGTTTGAAGTAATTGGGAAACACATATAGTTATATTTTAATTGAAAACATTAAGATCGTTCTACAGATTTATCGATACTGTGAAAAAAAACGAAACTCTATGACAACACTTTTGGGAAGTGTTTTATTGACATTTTAAAAAAAGAATAGTTTGAAATATCTAATATTTTTAATATTATTCACCTTAAATCTATAAAAATTTAGCTAATTTGAAAATAATTGTTAGCCCCTGAGTTTTGCTTTAAGTTTTCATCTCTAGGTATCTTGAAGTGGAAGAATTTTAATGTCACCTTAATTATTGGTATTTCAGTTGAAATAACAAATTCTTATCTATTATTATGGAAATTAACGTATTCAACTTATATAAGTAATCTTATTGGGATTACATTCCTAAATATTAGGAGTTTTTATGTAGTTCAAATAAGAAAAATTTTTTAAGGGAATATATTTTTAGTGCTATTATATAGTTTAGGGGAAAATTTATATAGTTTTAGTGCTATTATAATTACTTTTATAATAGTCTCGATTAATTGAAGAAGACAAAATTAAGTGAAACATTATTGTCCTATATATTTATTAGTTTTTAATTTTTATTTACCACGTAATTATTATAAAATTATTATACTTTGTTGCAAGTACTAAGTGAAGTGAAAAAAATTCTTCTAGAAATTACTCATTGATGTTAAAAAAATATTTTAGTCATCATGATAAAGTACTGTCATTTTCCAATTGCCATGTAGAAATTACTTCAAAAGAATGGCTACAAATTTTGCACAAATGATCCAATTTATTGACTGCTTAATTATTCAAAATGTATGTATTTTTACAATAAATATTTATATAATATTAACAGTTAACAATTACAAATAAATAGTTATCATTTGGATAGTTATAGTATTAATAGTTATATTGATATTGTTTGTTGTAATTATATGTTTACAATGATTATGTTACTGTATTTAAATGTATATGTATAGTTTAATAGTTAATTTGACTATTATTTTTACATAAATATTTTAATAAAATAATAGTGTATGTATTTATTTTATATGGTACCACATGTGATAGAAAAGTATATTGTAGTATCATATATAAAGTGTCTTAAAAGTGAGTATTAGTTAAAGTAATTTGAGGCAATTTTTAAATTATGCGGGCAATGGATTAATTATCGGGTAACGAGACATTACCCAATTAACTAATAAATGGGTAAAAACTTAATAAATTACACCATAGAAACGTGGCAGAAAGCCACCAAGCTAAGAGGATGACTCTTAGTCGTCTTATCATTAGGTGGCAACATAACATTAATATGTACCAAGCTGGTCATCATATGAAATAAGTCATTCGCATGATTTGTTAATAGTTTATGAGATTTCACTTCACTAACGGTGTAAGATTTAATACACTATCAGATTCTAGCTTTTTATCATTGTCAGACTTAGATGAAGGATTTCTTTTACACTACCCGTGCTAGCAGGTAATCTAATTTGATAGTGTAAACTATACATTGTTAGTGCTCAAAGTAAAAATCTACTTCATTTATATTCAAAGTTTCGTTTGAATGTGTTCCAGAAGAAATAAAGATTGGGCGAGGGGATGTGCTCCCTCACATGTGTAAAAAAAGGGAGTGGTTAGCTTTGAGTATGTATAAACTATACTAGTGCTATTCAATGAAAAAGGAGATGAAATTTGAAAGGAGATCATTACCTCAAGAATTTCATATGGAATTTTTTTCTACTTCGATCCGCAGTTACGTGTTGTCGCAATCAACGGTGTTAGAGGAATTGTTAAGAGAATTGGCTCAGGTATGTTAAGGTCATCCCTTCTTTCCTTTTGGCATGATCCAAATTATACTGAAGAAACGAGCAAACACACAGTTTCCATAAATTACTCTATTCATAGGAATATTAAGGGTGTCTATATTTTTGATTCTCCATGTGAATTATTATTATATTCTGTTCATGAGTCCTAGAAAATACGTATTTGATAATGTTCATCCGAAAGGCATATTGATTTTTATGGCATTTTGAGAAAATCTTATTAACGTATTTCTTATGCATTTCATACATGTGCATTGACCCATGACCAGATGGTGTTATATACGCGTATATATGTAAATATATGTATATGAGATATGGGAAAATGTTACGGCGTTATATACGCACCACCACATGATCAGCTGGTATATGATGACGATGTTACCTACAATGACTGAAATATGGTTCAAACGGTGTTATATACGCGTATATATGTATGTATATTCAAACGATATTATATACGCGTATATATGTATGTATATATATGTATATGAGATATGGGAAAGGTTATGGCGTTATATACGCACCACCACCTGATCAGCTGGTATATGATGATGATGTTGCCCACAATGGCTGAAATATGATTCAAACGGCATTATATACGCGTATATATGTATGTATATTCAAACGGCGTTATATACGCGTATATATGTATGTGTGTATATATATATGGGATATGAGAAAGGTTATGGCGTTATATACGCACCACCACCTGATCAGCTGGTATACGATGATGATTTTGCCTACAGTGGCCAATATGATATGATGGGATGCCCTCAGAGGCTGATGATATTATGAAACATATACATATGCACGACATGATATTCATACGCATATGCATGATGCTAAAAGTGATTTATTATTACAGAGTTATCCAGACATACAGGTTGAGTCAATTACTCTATATCCCTTCCATGTCTCTTATGTATTTATTTATGTGCCTTACATACTCAGTACATTATTCGTATTGACGTTCTTTTGTTGGGGACGCTGCATTCATGCCTGCAGGTATAGATAATCAGTTTGACGAGCCCTTATAGTAGACGATATTGGCATTCAGCGAAGGATCGGTAAGACTCCACTTCATTCGGAGTGCAACTAAGTCTATGAGTCATCATGTCAGGGTTTTACTACAAACTTATGGGTAGGCCGGTACCCTGTCCCATTTGATGTCAGTAAATCTTAGAGGCTTTGTAGACAAATGTTCAGTTTGTACAGTATGTCAGAGGCCTTAACGGCCCATATGTATTCATGTTTTATGAGCGATAGTTTATTGATACAGTGTTGCTCACTTACAAGTTGTACATTACGAGTTCTGGCCATCTTGGCCCATGATAGTCACAAAGAAAATAAATGAGTTATAGAGTGGTTCGCTCGGACCAATGCGGCACCGGGTGCCAGCCACGCCTCCCTAGGTTCGGGGCGTGACATTAATAACCAAAATTTAATTAATTTTTAGGTCCTATATATTAGGACAATCAAATGAATAATTTCTCTAATGTAAATTATATTTTAAATGGGTTAAAAAGGTGAACGATATTTCGCTAAGGACCTTCGTGCTTTTAATATAGTATAGACATACTGATTTTAGTGTATGTGCGTTGCACGTGTGCATCACGTTAATCAATATAAAATATATACAAATTATTGAAAAATAGCAATGGAGGTAAACGGTATATGTTTAAATGATGAAAATAAATATTAGTACAATAATACAAGATATAGTTTAATTCAGTATTTTCTGAATGAATTTAGTGTAATTAGTTCTATATTATTTATAGTTATAAATATTTTATTGTATAAGATACAAATATGTTATGTTGTTGTATCTCGTTTAGTATCTCTTTGTAAACTCTACGTTCATAATGTCACTATACAAAAAAATAAAGAATAACAGTTATAAACCCTACCAACTCAATTATAAATTATAGACAAGCCAAATGAACCTCTTCTTGTGTAAAAAAGTTGCATGGATTCTTATTGGTTTAAGTCTAAATTTTCTTCTTTGCACGTTCATCCAAAACCAAATAAAAGTTAATACGATCATAAACTCACTCTGAATGCACTATGTTAATAACAATATTGAAATTTCAAGAGTTCACAATATTGAAGCTAATTTTTTAAAATTATCAGGGGGGGAGGGGGATGACAAATTATAGTTATTTCAAGAGTTCCAAATACATTAGTTTATCTTAAGTTTAAAAAATTCTGTAGTTACAAATTCAAATAGTACGGTTGTGGCTTAATTTATTTCTAAAATAACACCAGTTAGTTCAGATTTCTAAAAATTTAAAGTTCAGATTAAATCAAAGCTCTTAAAAAAATTTAATAGGAAAAAGGCGAACATGCATTGCTGATGGATGTTTCATATTTTTAGGTAATGAGTTATTGATAATTTGGAGAAAGAAATACTATTATATACCTTAGAGGCTAAGAATTAAAAAAAACTTTAATGGCCACGTACTAAACTCCAAAAGAATATTTATAAAAACCGATCAAATAAGAAAAAAAATCTAATAAGGTAAATTTTAATTGAATTTGAAGCCCTAAATATTAGGATCTTATTAAGTCAAATTTTAGTTGATTTTGAAGTCCTAAATTTTAGGAAAATAATTAAATGACTATTTTGTCTAGTGCAAAATTAACTTTTAAAGAATAAAAAAGGCAAATAACATTTCGATAGGAGCTTTGTGCTTTTGATATAGTAAAGATAGATAGATATAGATATAGATATAGATTTGTATTTAAACTACTATAATTTAGTTGTTATTATTGTACTATACTTGATTTTGCTCTATTCTTTGATTCTTTCGTTGAAGGTTTTTTATTGAATAAATTCATGTATCTCAAAATTTATGTCAACTAGAAAAATAATTTTATTTATGTGATAAATTTTGAGAAGAATGAATCTAAATTACTGTGCTAATTGGTTAATTCAAATAAGTAATTATATGTTATCAACCCTGATAGAAATAATTTATTTTTTGAAGATTCAAATTCTTAGTAACTTTTTTTTAGCTTATATAATATTACCTCATGTAAAACTTCAATTTAATTATAACAATATTTTTATCCAAAAAGAGTTCTATTTCCAAACTGCAAAATTTTTGAACTTTTGCACTTTATGTTTTTTTGAATGGTTAGTGTTATTGGATTCTGCAAATTATTTTTCTTTCTTGCTTTCCGTAGCTATTTCAATTGTCGAGTTTAATTTTTAAATTTATATCAATATTTATGTCTAAGCAAAATATTTAGCATTTAAAGGGGAATCTTTCTCTTATTTACTCTTTTTATTCTTCTCTTTAGTTTATTTTGTGTATATCACAATTGTGCACCTAAAATTTAGCACAATTACCCGATCTATTTTGAACAACGTGCAATTAGAGAAAACTCATACGACATCATTGGAAGATTTGGTGTTATTTAGTCATAACTTAAGTTGAAGATTTATATAAGGTACAATGTTTATGATTTTGATATTTTTAATATTAAGATTTTCCACTTAGTTAAAATAAGGAAAGATTTAATAAGTAAAATTTTAGTTGATTTTGAACTCTAAAATATTAGGAAAAATAATTAAAAGACAGTTTTGTCCGATATAAAATCTATTTTTAAGGGGTAAAAAAGGCGAACGATATTTTGCTAAAGGCCTTCGTGCTTTTAATATAGTATAGATAAATATATATAGATAATAATATAGTATAATATAATATATATATATATATATAAAACCTGTTTAGCCAAGTTTTTTTGGGCCAAAAGTGTTTTTTTAGTCAAAAGTAGAAAAATGAGTTGTTTGACCAAGTTTTTGGAAGAGAAAAAAGTGCTTTTGAGGAGAAGCAGAATCAGTTTCTGAGAAGCAGAAAAAAGTAACTTCTTTCTAAAAGCATTTTTATGAGAAACATTTTCAAGAAAAATACCCAAAAATAGTTTTCAAAAGCTTGATCAAATATTAATTACTGCTTAAAAATACTTTTTAAATTAATTATACAAATACAAATTGATTCTCAAAATAAGTTTATTTTAAAAGCTTGGCCAAACGTGCTAATAGATACATATATATATATATGTGATGAAAAAGGGTTAAGAAGTAAGAATTGTATAACAAAACAAAAATCACGCTAACTATGGTTTGATCAATGAAGACGCAGGTAACCAAGGTAATAGCAACGTGTCAGCAGTTGCAATACGAATTCCCCATTATACCCTCTCTTCGGTCACCTATTTTCCTTTTTCGTCATCCCATTTCCATATACGACGTACAATACCATTACTGCGGTCTTTTCTCTCTCTGTTTCTCGCTCTATCATCCACCGCCACACACAAACCCACTTTCTCTCTCTAAATGCAAAATTCGAATGTAGAGAGCAGCAACTCTGTATGTGCAACTCCGCCGATTCCGATGCTCCGCTCTCCGTCGACCGCCCATTCACCGCCGGCGAAGTTCTTGTCATATCTTTCCTCTGAGTTCTAGGTTTTTTCATTCGTTAACCGCAGTTGCAATTGTGGACGGTACTCTTTTTCAATCGAATTCTGAAGACGAATAACGCACAGTCGCGGAAACTTCATAACCGGAAGTATAGCTAGGTTTTCTATTTCCGGCTTTGTTTGTGATCGGACGGCAAAAGGAGACCTGGTGCGGGAGAGTAGTATATATATCTAGGGTTTTGATAGAATTAGGGGATGGCTCCAGGGCGTAGACGTGGAGCTAAAGGAGTGAAGACGACGAACGAGTTGAGTCTGGGCGATCTTGTCCTTGCTAAGGTTAAAGGCTTCCCTGCTTGGCCTGCTAAGGTAAAGAAACAAAACCGCCAATGCAATGCTCATCAATTTTTCATCTCAATGTACTTTGTTATATGAAGGAGCGTTTAGTTAAATTTATATGGATGTTGCTTTAATCTTAATCTTTTGACTGTAGTTGATTACTGTTTTTCGAGCTTGATAATAATCTCGGAAAATGGTTTTGAAGTGTGTGGAATGAATTTAGCGGTGAAAAGATATCAAATTTCATTTAGTTGATATGTACATAAGTATTATTTAGCTTTGAGATTTTATCTTGACTTTTCTTGGAAATTTGGTCTGGTTGACTTATGAATGAGGTTTTGTTCTATCTTGTTTTAGAGAATCGTAAAACTGGATGTGAGTTCTTATTAAGGAGTTATATTGGTTTTCTTTAAATAATGGATCTTGTGGGTTGTCTACTATGTTTCAGTTCATGAAGTTTCAGATGAGAACTCTATTTGAAAGGATGAAGGCAAAACAGCAATGCATTTGCTTAGTTTCTTGACCTCTTTTCACGGGTATTAAATACCCATGAATGCTTGTCTGTTTCCTTTTTGTTTGTAATTTATGTCATTTGATAAGTTCCTACATCTCCTGCTGCTCTTGAGATTTTGTTTCTGCTGTGAATTGTGGTAGAAAAGCTCTTTGTAAGGAACTTGTGTGTCTGTCCCTTTTTGTGTTCCTGTTTTCCAAGTTATGTTGACCAGTAAAGTAAGTGGTCTTCGTTCATTGGCTTGGGAGACTTTGAAATGTGGTGTTTGTTTGCTTATTCATTGCGCTTTTTGCTTTTTGACACGTTGCTATTTTGTTTAACAATCTCCTTATTGATTTATGCTTCTCAGTAAGATCTTGGGGTTGTCCTATTTGGTAGTACAGGACATTCGGGAGATTGTTTTGTCAGTTCTGGTGCTTTTGTCTCGGTGCTCGTCGCGTTGTCGTTTTGCCATTTTCTCGATTTGTGTTGTGTTTTATTTATGCTACCTTCAATTTTTCCAGATTAGCAAACCAGAAGATTGGGATCGAGCTCCTGATCCTAAAAAGTATTTTGTCCAGTTCTATGGTACAGAGGAAATGTAAGTGCTTCCTGCATCTGTTTTCCATGCTTGTTTGTGAAGATAAATGGTTTATTGTAGGATTTCCTTTTACACTATAACATCCTTTGCTCAACTTCACCGAAATATGGAAGCAAGGCAAGCTTTGTAAACTTCTTCTGGGATATGGGAGTACCTGTCCAGGCCAGTTATTGGGAAAAAGGAAAGAGAAGAGTGTATGCTAACATTTAGTTAACTGAATTTCTCATTATGTTCCTTATGGAACAATGCTTTACAAAATGCTACTGCAGCTCAAGTAACATCCGCCACCATTCTTTTAACTGACATTCAAATGTTGTGCTCCTTGAGCTGTGAAATCTGGGGCGTGGTTGGATGCTTATTCAACAGGTTTATACAAGTTAGAGAGGTTCCGTGTTGGTTACCTTTGAAAATGTCTTAGCTTCAGACCTCTTAGCAGAATTAGTAAAGGTTATTTTTCACTTCGGCTTGCTGCGTTGTTACTTGTCGATGTGTTCAGGATAACTCATTTCGTCAGGTACTGATATGAGTATTGATGTGTCGTTCTTTTGTATAATTATTCATGCCCTTTTGGTTCTTTTTTGTCTTTTAGTAATCTAACTACATGGTTTTTTTCATAGTTGGTAGTCAATTTGGCTGGTGCGGATTTACTTTTGATTTATCCAGATGCTTTGTGATCTTTCCCTTTATTACATTAATTTTTAGTAATAACATATTCAAGTAGCCTAAAGCCCTTAACATTGTGGTATCACCGTAATATTTAAGTCTTGTTGTATCCTATTTTGGTTTTTGATATGACGATTTTGTGTTTCTGTGCTTATTTAAGGAATTGTTATGTGAAATTGGCAGCAAATATGAAGTTGTCTACAATTTGAATACCCTTATGTGAAACACCATATTCTGCCTTTCTAATTCCATTCGTCATTGAAGCATGCTTTCTTCCCTTTCTTTTACTTTGTCAACAGAGCATTTGTCGCCCCAGCAGATATTCAGGCAATTACTGTTGAGGTTAAAAACAAACTGTCAGCTCGATGCCAGGGTAAAACAGTTAAATATTTTGCCCAAGCAGTGAAGGAAATCTGTGAAGAATTCGAAGAGTTACAACGGAAAGACTCAAGTGTTTCAGGAGATGAGGCCTATAAAACAGCTCCAAACTGTGGAATAGCTTCTTTTGGAAGGGTGGATGCTGCTGCTGAGTTGGACCAAATGGATGGGGATAATACGTCTAAGCAAGAAACAGATATCAAAAGCCTAGTAGAAGGATCTGGACTAGAGCGCTGCTCGATGATAAAAAATGAGACAGCTGATTTCGTTTCACATGATTCAGAGGGTAATATGTCTCCATCGATATCTTCTAAAAAGAAGGTTTCAATTCCCAGTAGGACTTCTAATTCAGGAAAGGAGTTGGCTTCGTTGCCTAGTCCAGAAAGCACTCATGATAACCAAAGTGAGGACAATAGAGATCCTGAGGAGCATGATAAGCAATTGATCCACAAGGAAAGCTTGAGAACTGCTGAGAGGAGGAGTCATTTTCCTGATCCAGATTTACTTCCTTCTACATCATCTTATGATGTGAAGCAGCTTGATGGTGGTCGGAAGCAACTGGCAAATGGACACAAAGCAATGCTGGTGAAGAGGAAGCCTGGTGGTGCAGATGAAGAGCAAAGAATTAGTGATACTGCCAGTGATCTGACTGTTAAAAAAGGAAGTGCAAAAAAGTTATTGCCAGAGGTTAAGTCAGGTACAAATGGTAGGAAAAAGGCAAAAAAGCAGAATGATAGAAATCCTGAGACGGTGGATGCTGCTGTAGGCCATGTTGAGGCGAAAAAACTTCAGTTGTCAAGCAAGAAGTTGAAAGTTGAACCTGGACAGGTGTTGCGACGCAATGAAATTGCAGATCATTCTAAGAAGATAAAATCTGTTGATGGGGCTATTGATGCCGCTACGGTAGTCCACTCAAGCAAAAATTATGATGAGGCTAAAGTGGTGAAATCAGAGGTTAAAAGATCAACATCAGTGGGAAAAGCCGAGGACCGCACTACGCTGAAATTCCAGGAAGGTGCTATTGGTTTAAATAATTGTGGTGAAGAAGATATTCTCCCACCATCAAAGCGCCATCGACGGGCAATGGAGGCTATGTCCAGCTCCTCTCCTGTTCCTCAACTGCCCACTAAGCGGAGAGCTGTTCGTTTGTGTGAGGATGAAGAAAATGAAGAGCCCAAAACTCCAATTCATGGAGGATCTATTAAAAGGGATGCCGTTCCCAGTGTCCTTAATTCGGTGAAGAAGCCTGACCTGTCTATCGGAACAGCTAGTAATGAACAACTGCGTGTGAAAGATTCAGGCACAATTGACAATAGCTCTATCAAGGAACATCCACCATCTGCCAGACTACACAAAGAACATTCTGTGCGTATTTCTCAGAAAAATGTAGAGAAAAAGCGTATACCTACTGATACAAGTGTTTCATATAGTCCTGGGAAATTGGGAACTCCGAAAACAGCGATCAGGGAAGGTAAAAGTGATACTGTTTCCCCAGAAAAATCCCCCGGGTTCACTGCAAAACCAGTCTTAGAGCCACAAAAAGGTGCTAAAGTACCTGTTAAAGCACAGGGTGATCATAGAAAATTGGTAGCTGAATCTAATACAGGCGCTAGTGCTGATAACTTAAATCCTTCTCATGATCAACCTATTAATGAAAGAAGTAAGATGGCTTCTACCGGTGAAAAGATAAAAACAACTCCTCGGTCCACTTCCTCCATGAATGAACCTGCTCTTGTGCCTAGTAATCCTGTGGAAAGTATGTCTACACGGGCAGAAAGGTACATTTGATATTTGATTTTTCTTTGTTGCCTCTTTATGTATTTATTAATTTTTTTGATAAGGGAAATGTTTTACACCAGCCAGGAAACAACTTTGGTTCCTCTTATTGACAGTTCATTCTAATGTGATGTTCCACTTTTGTGGCAAAAGCAGGCTGGAAGTTGTGAGAGATGACAAGCTTAATTTTTCCATAGATTCCAAAGTTCTGGACCCTCAAATGTCCATGAAAAATCTTATAGCAGCTGCTCAGGCTAAAAGGCGGCAAGCTCACTTACAGAGCATTCATGGTAATGCCCTTGGTGCTTTGGCCCCCTATACTGAACCACAAGGAGGGAGTCCCTATCCAGCTCTTTGTTCTCAACCATTAAGCTCTGGCATCATGCTGCACACCGAAGTCCAAGTATTTCCTCGCTCATCTCCTTCGTCTGGGATTCAGCAGTTACCATCAACTAATCCACCTGAGCCTGAAGAAAATGAGGAGAAGAGAGTGAGTTCAGGCCTGGTGGCCGCTGCGGGGTCACTCAGCGGCGATACTGAGGCAGCTGTTGCTCGTGATGCTTTTGAAGGAATGATAGAAACATTATCACGGACCAAAGAGAGTATTGGACGTGCAACCCGTCTAGCAATTGATTGTGCAAAGTATGGCATTGCTAATGAGGTAAGCAACGGTTTTCTCCCTTTCTAACTAATATAATATTAAGTTTAATGAGTTTCTTCTGCGATTTTTATGTTTTCGTGTTTTATTTGTTTTCGGCATTGATGTCCACTAGGAAAATATTGGGAGAATCTGTGTTGATCCTTGAATGAAAAACGTACTTGTAGATACCTAAAGTTTGCGACAGCTGTTCTTGTGACAAAAAGTTTCATACAAGTATTTCCAAATGCCATTATGGACTAGTCATAAGTCCTGCTATATTGCCTTTTGGGCTTCTCATTGCGTGAGAAATTCTGATCTGGGCGTTCTTCACCTCTTTGCCTGTCATTGTGCTGATACAAGATCTGGAAGTGTTTATGTGTTCACAATATATAATATGCAAGTTTATTCATGTTATGTTCGTGTTTTCCAACTTTTTTCATCTGCATGCCTTCTGTTCGCCCTTTTTTGTTCTTTTATATCATGGGGTTAAAGGGTGCACAGGGTGGTGTGTCAAGGCATAGTTGGTGTGTTTGATTGAGCTTTTCCTTCTGCGCCGTTATTGGAGGGTCTGTGTTGATTCTGCGACATTATTGGGAGGCTATGTGTTGAATTTCTCATTAAATAGATGTCTAATACGAGGTAAATAGCAGTGCTTCCATGTACAAGTATGCTTTATGGATCGAAAATGTGAGAGTTGTCTCTTTGTGTGCGTCTCTGCATGATAAGATCCTTTATTTACTGGCCTTCCTGCTCATGACTTGATAATTTTTGCCAGCGGGACTGATGTAACACCAAGAAAGGAACAAGGGAGAAAATGCAGGGAAAGAAATGAGGAAGGGGAGACAAGAGAAGAATAGAGAGAGAAAATGGAGAACAGTGTGGGAGAGAGAGAGAAGGTGAAAAGAGTGGGAAAGAGAAGGGAGGCTGGGGGGAGGTGATTTAGAAAAAAAACTGAAACAGAAGAAGGTAGGAGGGGATAGACACAAACTGTAAAAAACAGTTCAATTCATCAGAGAAAGAGAGAGTTAGATAGAGAGGAGAGAGGGAGAGAAAGAAAAAGAGGAGTAATCTGGTTGTTTTGGTTCGAGTGTATGAAATTTAAATGGAGGTTTTAGGAGAAAAAAATCTTAAATTTCCTTGTGGTTCATCTAGTGGAATGAAGTGTCAGTGGCTAATTGAGGTAAAAGCAATGGTGCAAGAGTGATGTAACCAGAAATAGTTGAAGTGCTTAGTGATGAGTCTGATGACTGTATGAAGTTTAAGAGCTTATAGTCATGTTCTCATTACCATTGATTCTTTTGGGATAAATTTCTTCTGTTAATTATTCCAAGGACATTCTAGGCATGTTTTTGCTATGAGTTTATCATTCTTGTAAATCGGGAAAACTTTTTCAAAATGGCTTTTTAGAGCTTGGCTTCTTCCATGAGAATCTTCTTTCTAACCAAAGCTTAAAGAGTTGCATAGTGTCATGAACCAGGACAAACGATGGTCTCGTGGTTCCTTTTCAAACCTAATAAGCTATCAAAACTTAAACAGCAAGATAACTGGGTGAGAGGCTGGCTTCACAGGTAAAACAAACTCTCTTTACGTGCAAAATCAAGTCAGTTTGATCATAGCAATTCATGTAATATTGATCTGAATTTTTAAAATGTTTAACCAGTAAAAATAAAGGACTTCCCTGTGTTGGCTGAAATGGTTAAAACTTTGTGGTTAAATCTGGTACCTGTCCTTCGTCAAAGCTAAAAAAGGAAGGAAGGGAAAATTGAAGGGGAGTAGTGTGCAGGGAGAAAACAACAAATGAAAGTGCTTTTGACTTGCCTGCTCGGAGACCTTTTACGAGTTATAACTTTGCTACACATCTCATATCGTAGGCCTTCTTGGAAAACCTAAAACAAGATTTAGTTGGCAAAACTGCTCTTTTTCTTCTTTAATTTCAAGTCAGTTTTAGTCTAGACAAATCTTTTACCAGAAGTTCTTTCTTAAATATTTTGAAATTTGAACCACTTAAATGAGCTTTGAATCTTTCTTATTAAGTAAATTGTGGTTCTGTGGAGTGACTTTGTAGGAACTAATATTTGGTTTCTGTGGAGTGACTTTGTAGGAACTAAGATTTTAACTTGTCGAACTTGCTAAATAATCATCATAAATAAAAATATCTGCATATTGCAACTTTTGTTTGTCACCTTTTGTAGTCTTCTTGAGCATTCAGCCCTCTTTAATACAGGTCGTGGAACTTCTTATCCGGAAGTTGGAAAATGAAGCTAGTTTTCATCGCAGAGTGGACCTGTTTTTTTTGGTGGATTCTATTACTCAGTGCTCTCATAGTCATAAAGGTAAAGATTCTTGTCAAAAAACACTACCTTTATGATTCTTAATTTTGTTTTCATCTCCTCTCATATTTTTCCAATTCCTTCTCCACCCACCTCCCTTCATTAATTGAGATCTCTGAGTCCATCTCTGCACATAGTTTTGTGGGATTGCGTTAATGAGATCTTCCTTGATTTTCATTTTCTCAAATCTTGTTTTAGGGTATTTGCTATAGCATGTGGGTAGCAATACTTTACGGATGCCTTCTCTAATAATTCAGTCTGTGTGACCGAGTTAAAAAAAAAGGGCAGCCCGGTGCACTAAGCTCCCGCTATGCGCAGGATCCGGGGAAGGGCCGGACCACAAGGGTCCATTGTACGCAACCTTACCCTGTATTTCTGCAAGAGGGTGTTTCCACGGCTTGAACCCGTGATCTCCTGGTCACATGGCAACAACTTTACATGGCAGCCTTACCCTATATTTCTGTATGACCAGGATGATTTGTGCTAATTTAGTAGCAACATTACATTGTGGAATTGGATGTTGCTTAAGGTATCATTCTGCACAGCACAATGTTACCAGGTTTACCAAAGCGTTTAACTTATATAATTGGACAGATAACTGAAAATTTTACACTACCAAAAAAGATATCTGGTAACCCTCCATAAAAAAATGAGATTTGTAAGTTTGAAAGAATAGAAACAAGGACCTAAGTCATCTCCTTAAATTACGGAGGTTATGGGAGTCCAGTTTGTATGGAGATTGGTTGATGCTTTCTGTGGTAAGATCAAATAATCTAACCGCCCCAGTGGATCGGGTTAAGAAACACTCCCTCCGTTTTAATTTATGTGAACCTATTTGGAGTTTAAGAAAAAAGAGAAGACTTTTGAATTTGTGGTGTAAAGTGAGGCACATATATTTTGTGTGGCTATAAACCATTGCATAAAGGTAAATTGTTTCCAAATACGGAACGAGGTCATTCTTTTTGTCACGGACTAAAAAGGAAATACAACAACAACAACAACAACAACGACCCATTAAAATCCCACTAGTGGGGTCTGGGGAGGGTAATGTGTACGTTCACCCTAGCCCTACCCCGAGGGAGTAGAGAGGCTGTTTCCGAAAGATCCTCGGCTCAAGAAAACGAAAAGAGACACTATCAGTACCACCAACAGATACCATATGAAAAATAAAAACATCATGAAAATTAGAAAATAAGTGCCAAGCAAAAGCAATAGCAAGTAAATAGATCCGGGACTATGAAAAACGAAAGAGTAGTAAGACACAACATTACCACTATCTGTCTCAGACAAAAATCCTCTCAAACTAGCCTCACAAAGGTACGAAATAAGGAAAGACTAGGTTCACATAAATTGAAACAAATGAAGTATTATTTTGTAATTTCTCAATCTATTTACTTGCTAGAATCTTGAAAAAATTGTGAAATCTGTGCTTGAATTAGATTTGATTCTCTTTGCCTTGCTATATGTATTTTTGTTAAGGCATAGCAGGAGCGTCATATATTCCTGCCGTTCAAGCAGCATTGCCTCGTCTTTTGGGAGCTGCCGCTCCGCCAGGAGTGGGTGCCCGAGAAAACCGTCGTCAGTGTCTCAAGGTGATTGTGCAAACACTAGAACCAGTTGGTCATTTAAAGAAAATCCTGCATGATGTTGATTTCATCTCCTCTGCCAGGTTTTGCGATTATGGCTTGAGAGGAAAATATATCCTGATTCTCTTCTTCGCCGTCATATGGATGACATCGGTGCGGCAAATGATGATTCATCTGGTGGTTTATCCTTTAGACGACCATCTCGAGCTGAGCGTGCTATTGATGATCCTATTAGAGAGATGGAAGGCATGCTTGTTGATGAGTATGGCAGGTTGGCAACTTACTTTCATCCTTGTTCTTTTGAAATTTTTTTGGCTATGAATTTTATAAAAAAAGAAGTGCTATCAACTTTCATTTGGTTGTCCCCCATTGTTTTATTGGTTGTTTTGGAAAAAAGCAAAGCACTGGAACTTGCTATGTTGTTATCGTTACCGCTGCGATTCATGATCTGAATTCGGTATAATTCTTTGTGTTGATGTTGATGTGGACTAGTTAAAGATAGGGCACAATGGAAGAAAAAGATCCATATAGGCGATACTTACTAGTTAGGAATAGGCTTTAAATTTGTTAGAGCACCTTTAATGTTATTATTGTTATTTATATATATATATATAAAATATATAATTTTCACTACTACTATTATTTTATTTTGGCATGGTGATAGTATGAGTTGAGCTTAAAGAAAGAAGTGAGGATTCATATCGCCGACCCAACTTTGTTTGGGACTGAAAGAAGTGAATCTACAAACCACTTGTGAGTTTCAGATAGGGGATGAAGGCGATTATTCGTACCTCTTTGAAGTGGTATGTCCCATGTATAGGACTGTAACTTGTAGATTCTCTTTTCTTTGGAATGGTTAGAAAAGGGATATAAAGCTAAAAACCAGTTTTATTAAAAGTCAAGTGACAAAGTGACGTGATAGGGGTCATGATTTCTCAGGACACGACGCAACTTCGAAGAAGAATGTGCTTTGGATAGTGAGGCGCAAAGCGCATGCTAAAGGGCAGTCCGGTGCACTAAGCTCCCGCTATGTTCTGCTTTTCATTTCTTGCTTAAATCCCCAGCAACTTTGTCGGCTTTTGCTTTTCACTTTTAGAGAGACTGTCTAAAAGCCGTAAATCCACCCTTTTTCCTTGTTTTTTAGAACTTTGTCGGCTTTTGCTTCACTTTTAGAGAAACTGTCTAAAAGCCGTAAATCCACCCTTTTTCCTTGTTTTTATCCAAATGTTGAATTGTGTTTTCCTCCAGCTAACTCATGGAACCATACTCTAGCATTTGGGATCGGTTTATCCCACTGCCATCCTTGCGAGTGCATTTGCTGTAAATATCTGGATATGTTGGAATAGCACTGAATATATGTTGGTAGTTGATAAAGGAATTTTATTATTTGCTCCATAATGCTTCTTTAATTTGTTCGAGCCTTTCAATTTCATTTTTGATTCATGAAATAGGTATTTGATTCTTGTTTCAGATTCCAATTCGAATGTTAGGAGAATGTTCGAGACAGGAATCTGTCTGCTGTCGATGCAAATGGTAATCTCAGAGTGGGAGTAAGACCACAGACTTGACTAGTTGTGGGAGTAAGACCTTGACTGTTGGGGTCATAAACCAATTTGAGATCAGTGTTTAAGATTGTAGCCAATTGTGTTTTGCCACAAACTCCATCTATCAGCCCATCAAAATTTCTCTTTTCCACTTCTATAATTATCTGATAATCTGTGGCATTCTGTTTATGTGCTTATCGGTAGCAACGTTTGCTTTTTCGGTGTCAGTAAAGTGATAAGTATTGTTATTGCTGCTGTTTTTACTTTAATATCTGATATTTTATTCCCATTTGCGTTTCCAGCAATGCTACATTTCAGTTGCCTGGCTTTTTATCTTCTCACGTCTTTGACGAGGAGGAAGAAGAAGATGTTCTTTGTAATTTTCAAAAAGAAGCTGCTGAGGAATTAGCAGTGGAACGTACACCTGCAACAGGTGATAATGCTGGAAGATGTATGGTCATTCCTAGTGACAGGCGTCGTTGTATCTTGGAGGATGTGGATGGTGAGCTTGAAATGGAAGATGTGTCTGGTCACCCAAAAGATGAAAGACCTTTATTTGCAGATGATGTGAACCAGTCTGCTTCTGATAGAACCCTGGAATCATGTTTAGATAATATATCTGATTTGCCTCCTCTACCTATGGGATCCCCTCCATTACCTCCTTGTTCTCCTCCACCCACTCCACCTTTGCCTTCTTCACCCCTTCCATCACCTGCGCCACCTCCACCTCCACCTCCATCATCTCCATTGCCACCTCCACCACCACCACCACTTCCTATATCACAACCCCCACCACCTCCATCCCAGCCACATACTTTCCCTCCACTGCCCACCGGACCGCCTCCGCTGATGTTCCCTCAACCATCTTTTCCACTTCAACACGAAGTAGGGACACAGCACTTACACTCTCTCACTCCAGCAGTACCATCATCATCACCTGTAGTGGCATATCCGCAACCTCCTCTTGCAAATGAAGTTGGTAGCTTGCCTAGTGTAAGGCTTCTTGCTTTGATTTATTTATGTTCTCTCATTATATAACACTAAGGTTAATATTCCTTTACAGGGTCATCGGCTACCACAGATAGCTGGAACTATGCCTCATGGTCCTTGTATCAATGCTTCTATTAGGAATGAGGTATTCCCATTGCAACCACCTTCTTTTACACCAGCAGGAGTTAGTAGTTCACGGGAACCTTCTGGATATAGTTCACGGCCTTTAGAATATGGTTATAATGATGCATATATAAACCCACCAGTTTCTCAGTCCGCACAGAAATTTCAACCTGGTAGTGCACCTTTTGCCCCAAGGCCCGTGCATCTTAACCCTCCACATCAAATCCCCTCCAATAGTTTTTCGTATCCAAGGGCCCCAGTGCAGCAGCATCCACAGCAAGCATATCCTGCACCATGCTCATTACCAGAGCGCCCTGATGGATCAAGACGTTATATTGGTGATGAACAATGGAGGGTGCAATCCAATGAGTTCAATGGTGACCACCAGCGCGGTATATGGATTGGCACAGGAAGAGCATGTCCTGGTCCAACTATTGCTCAGGAAGGTTTGTCTCTTTCTTTGTGCTTTCGTTAATTTACATGGGAAGCAAAATGGCAGGAGTTGGATTAAATAAATTTCTACTAGCTCTTAGCAAATTTCCCATACTCATGGATTTTGTTAGGAAATATTATTCAAATTCTTGAACCTGCTTATGATGCTCATACTGGCTGTCTTTTATCTGCGTTGTTAAATGGGTTAGTGCTGAAACTGGTACAAGCTCTAAGTTTGGTGAAGTGTTGAACTGGATCAGTAGAAACACAACGTCATTCAATTGACTTGCCAAAACCTAGCTGTTGCCTGTCACTGGTCAGGGCATAGTTAAGATTTGTCTGTTATTGCCAGTGAGACATGTTTTCGAGTTAGGTGTTGCTGCTTGTTCATTGTTGACAAATAATACTATGCACCTGTGATGTCTGATTGTGCTCTTTTAGTAGAGAGTCATGTTTTTGGATGATAAGTATCTAGTTTGGATACATCTTGTATGCGGGAATTCTTCGGTAAAATTTATTTTTAATTAGAAGAAGAGAACTGACAAAGTTGCTCGGACTCGGGTGTATCCGATATGGGCATGGATCCGAGTGTCGGATTCGGCAAAATCTAAATTTAAAGATACGAAGGTGCAGATCTAGGTATGGATACGGGTGCAGTGATTCAGCTAAGAAAATTCAAAATAATAAAAAATTAGAGGTATAAAGAGAAAAAGAAAGCCATTCAAGGCTTTCCACCAACTCTCCATTTATATCACTGCTACTGTCTACCAGAAGTCCGGACTTAGAACACGACTCTTGAATTCTTGGTTTTTCTGAAACATAAAGCAGCAAATATGAGACAAAAATACTAATATTGAAGGTATGCCATTTCCTATATCTTATATCTGTTTTATTTTTAATTTTGAGAAATCAAAATCTCAATCCCCCCCCCCCCCCC
>ML372884.1:0-14819 GCA_005239525.1 Nicotiana knightiana | reverse complement strand
GTCGACCTCTCGTCACTACTTCTTCGAGGTTAGGCAGGATACTTACTGGGTACGCGTTGTTTTCGTACTCATACTACATTTTCTGTACATTTTGATGTACATGTACAAGTATGGACTGTGTCCTTGTGGGCATAGCGGTGTGGTTGATTCGGAGACTTAGGTGAGCTGCATCCCTCGAGACGGTCCGCAGCCAGCAGAGTCTCCTTCAGAGTACTGTATTTTCTTTTCTGTCCAATTTGTATTCCGGACAGTTATTGTATTACATTTGTTTCCTAGAAATTGCTCATGCACTTGTGACACCGGGTTCTGGGATGACTTTGGAATTTATTTGTTAATTGAATTTGTTAAGACATCGTTATTTACTCCGTAAAGTTTATTGATTATTCTATAATTTAATAAAAAGTAATGATTTTAAAATACTAAAATAAAAATTTAATTAATTTTTAATGTTGGCTTGCTTGACATAGGTGTCCGGCGCCATCACAACCTTTCAAAGGATTTCGGGTTGTGACAATGGAGCAGTGAACGGGGCGTCGTCGAGCCTCGTATCTACTCTCTATTTACGAATAAATCCTAAACTTAAAACGAATGAGTTTGAAAAGCTTCTATCTCCGTTAAAGTCAACAGAGACCGAAACGTAAAGCTTGAGATATCTATTTGGGGTTTTCACAGAGTTGAAGAATGAAAAAGAGTAGGAGTATTAGAGTAGGCCGTTGGAGGGTGTTCCACCAACCCATCAGATGGAGAGTTAGAGATGTATTTATAGGCCAAGAAAAATGGCTAAGGTTCTATAGGCTGGTGGATTTTAAATTTGGATTTCAAAAGAAGTGTTCAAATCCGAACGTTGGAGTTGAGTCAGAGCTTCGCGTGATTTGCTCCAGAAATTTACAAGTATTTGGCTTCTTCTGTTGACTCATCTCATTCCAGATGAGAGAGGAAAATACTTACTCAAAATTGGTATAACAAGCTCTGTTGTGCATTGATGGAGATGGAAAGAGACCGTGTAATACGCTGAAGCGACTGTGGAAAGAGAAAAATACTTGCACGAAATTGACATAGTCAAAATCTGCCATAGCTAAGTAATGGTGGAATTTTGTGGAGAAGAGGAAAGGGAAAAGGAAACGTAGGGTTCGTGGCTGTTTATGAGTAAGAAATGAAATGTAAAACCTAATTTACCTCTTAGATCTTAGTGAATAGTAATTGTTGGATAAAATAAGGTAACGACTGTGATTAACCAAGACTTAATTCCTGAAGTGGGCTAGGCAAGGCTTTGGGCCAGCTATGTCCGGACTCCGGATTTTGTGGACTTCCTCTTTCCTTCATTTAGTTTATTGGACTTCTAAATAGAACAACATTCTTATAAGTTAATTAAAGTATTTAAAAATCTTAGCAAGATTATAATTTATAGCAATCTAATAGAATAGTTATGAAATACTATAAAATAACTATGGCATGAAATGTCATAATATTATTATAGTAAACTTTTTATAAAGTGTAGGACAAAAAAAATGTTATTATTTCTCCTAAGTAAAGGAAAGTCATATTTTCGCAAAAATGACAATAACACTTATACTTAGAGAAATAATAATGATAACAATGGTAGTATTGATAATAATAACAATATAAAGAAGAAGAATAGTAGTAGTAATAGTCATAATATTAATAATATAATAATAGTAATAGTACTAACAACAACAACAACAACAACAACAACAACAACAACAACAATAATAATAATAATAATAATAATAATAATAATAATAATAATAATAATAATAATAATAATAATAATAATAATAATAATAATAATAATAATAATAATAATAATAATAATAATAATAATAATAATAATAATAATAATAATAATAATAATACTAACAACAACAATAATAATAATATAATAACAATAATAACAATAGTAAATGGAGAATAGTATTGAAAAATAAAGTATTTGATGTATTGATAACTTAGAAGCTCAAAAAATTAATATAGAAAAGAGGGACAAAATTAGATGTCAACAACATATACCAGACTTCAAGTTCAATATGCTTTCAGTATCGAAGTTAACCAAGGAGTTACTATGTTCAGTCACTTTTTTCCCTAATTTCGGTGTGTTTCAGGGACTTTACAATGGCAAGGTGATGGGGATTGGTAGAGAAAACAATGGCATTTACATTCTACAAAGAGGGTGGAAGCCTATTGTAGGTACAACAATAACAAGGAATAATGAAAATAGAGCAGAACTATGGCACTTAAGACTAGGTCATTCATCAGCAATTGCGATGCAACACATACCTAGTTTAAAGAATAAAGCCAATGGCATAGTACTGGAACACTGTTCAGTTTGTCCAATGGAAAAACAAGTCAGGTTAAGCTTTTCTAATAGTAGAAGTAAGTCCAGTAGTATCTTTTAGCTAATACATGTTGATGTTTGGGGGCCTTATTGAAAGCCTACATTTGATAGAAAGCAGTATTTTGTAACCATAGTTGATGATTATAGTAGATACACTTGGATCTGTATGATTTAGTCAAAGTATGAGGTCTCAATTGTACTCAAAAAATTTCTGGCAATGATAAGAAATCAGTTTGATGTCGTTGTGAAAACACTAAGATCAGACAATAGAACATAATTTTTCAACTCTCAATGTAGTGAATTATTCTCTTCTCTTGGTATAATTCACCAAAGTAGTTGTGCCTACACACCACATAGAATGGAATAGTGAAAAGGAGGCATAGGCATATTTTGGAAGTTGCAAGAGCCCTGAAGGTTCATAGTTCCATCCCTGTCAAATTCTGGTTGAATGTGTAAAGACTGCAATCTACTTGATCAATAAGTTACCTACTACAGTGTTGGATGGGAAGTGTGATGACCCAAAGGGTCATTTTATGAATTAAGACTCCGTTCTAGGCTTATTAGCCATAAAAGATCTAATTTTAATTACCTCAATTTGCATGCGCACTCTGGGCATGAAATCGAAAAGTTTTTATGTGAAAATATGAGAAATACTAATTTTTAGAATTTAAAGTTTGGTTTTAGTCGACTTGAGTCAACCATTTGAGTAAATGGACCCGGATCTATGTTCCGACGATCCCGGGAGGTCCGCAGTAAAATATGGGACTTAGGCGTATGCCCGAAATTGAATTCCGAATTCCCAAGCCTTAGAAATCAATTTTTGAAAGAAATTATTTTGCTGAATTATTAATGAAATAAAGAAAAGAATTATCGTTTGAAACCATTGGTATCGGGCCCGTATTTTGGTTTCGGAGTCCGGTAAAGAATTATTATAGTATTTGAACGCTATCTGTGAAATTTGGTGAGAAATGGAGTTTATTTGACGTGATTCGGACGTCCGGTTGAGAAATAGTGAACTTTAAGTGTTCTTGAGAAAAATGATGAGTTTCGAGGTTTAATTCATAGTTTTACATGTTATATTAATGATTTGATCGCACGAGCAAGTCCGTATGATGTTGTTAGACTTGCGTGCATGTTTGGTTTAGAGCCCCGAGGGCTCAGATGAGTTTCAGATAGGCTACGGGGTGTTTTACACTTATAAATGTAACGACCCGGCAGGTTGTTCCGTGAGATTTACCCCGTTTTCCCTATTTTTGCATTTTTTATATATCACTATCCTATTTTTGATATGTTGGATCAGTCGGTTTGGGTCCGGAGAGGTTATGGTGAGAGTTTAGGCATTTAGCCTTTTAAAATAGCCTAATAGTTGAGAAAGTCAATTGAGAGTTGACTTATTGGTAAACGACCTAGGAATGCGGATTTTATTGCCCGGATAGCTTTGTTAGGTGATTTGGGACTTAGGAGTGTGTTTAGAATATTTTTGTTATGTCCAATGTAGAATTAGGCTTGAATTAGTGAAAGTTAGTTTTTGGCGATTTTCGATCGGCAGTGAAAAATAGGCTATCAGGGTCGAAATGGAATTCCGGAAGTTGGAGCAGATTCGTAATGTCATTTTGGATATGTCTGCAAATTTTCAGATCAATCCGAGGTGTTTTGGTTGGTTTCGGCGTAGTTGGCGAAATTTGAAAGTTTCAAAGTCCTTAGGCTTGAATTTGATGTAAATTTGGTGTTTTCGTGTTGTTTCTGGTGTTTCGAAGGCTCAAACAAGTTTGAATGATGTTATGGGATATGTTGGTATGTTGGGTTGAGGTCCCGAGGGCCTCGGGATGTGTTTCGGATGGTTAACAGATCGATTTTGAGTGTTGGAACTTGGCTGGTTTGCTGGTGTTTCTGCAGCAGAGTTTTACTCTATGCGTTTGCGGCAGGGGGCTCGCATTCTCATAGAGTGTTTGGTGGAAGGGGGCCAGTTTTTTTATGCGTTCGCGGGAGAATGGGTACGAACACAGAGTATTAGTGTTGGGTGGTCATCGCGAATGCGGGTGTGTGTGTGTGCGTTCACATAGTGTTGTGGGCCTTTTGAGGACCCAGGGGTATTGGCCTATGCGTTCGCGTGTCTGGGGACGCGTTCATGAAGGCCTGGGGTGGCAGTGCTTCGCTTTCGCGGGCTTGAGGCCGCGTTCGCGTAGAGTTAAATTAGGGGCCTGTTGGATTGTTCTATGCGAACGTGGTCCTAGTGACGCGTTCGCGATGAAGGAATATTATAGCTGGGCAGGATGTTTAAAAAGGCCTGAGGTGCGAATTTGGCTTATATTTCCTCCATTGTTGCATGTGAGTTGACAGCTATTTGAGAGGGATTTGAAGGGAAATCAAGGGAAATCATTTGGAGGTAAGATTTTCAACTTCATAACTCGTTTTTATGTCAATTCCTAAGTGATTAAACCATAAAAATTCTGGAAATGGAACCAAGTTGGGGAAGAAGGGTGCATGGGAAATTTATTTTTCTTTTGAGGATTTGAGTGGGCAATTGTGGTCCGATTCTAGTGTTCTTGGTATGTATAGAATCGTGGGAGGACGAGGTTTCTAATGATGTAAAAATTATCGAATTCTGAGACGTGGGATCAGGGCTCGGGTTTGGCCGAATTTCGATATTCTTGTTTAATTTGATAAATTTCGACTGGGTCGAGTTCCTTTGATATATATTGATAATGTTAACTGGTTTTGGCTAGATTCGGAGCATTCGGGAGCTAATTTGAGGGGAAAAGTCATAGCGGACTAGTGTTGTGGCCCGGTAGAGGTAAGTAATGGTCATAAATCTTGTCCTGAGGGTATGGAACCCCAGACTGCATTATTTTCTCACCGAATTTGGAATGGAGCACATGTCGGATGACGAGTATGTGGCACGTACTCATTTTTGGATTGGACTAGGTCCTCTCCGGGGCGACTAATTAGTTGCATATTTACTCAAAACCTTATGTTAAATTATGTTCTAAAGATTTGTGAAATATTTGGCTATAAGCCGTGCTTCGGGCCTCGTGCCTATCTGTTTAAACCCTTTGAGGGCTTTTTACTGATGTTTTCCTCACTAGGTGTTGATGATTTTACTCAGCATCATTGTGCATACTGTTTTATTTGAAACTCAGCCTGATTTACACTACATGAGCATTAAAAATGATGTTTTCGGGTCGAGTACCCTGTTTTACTAATTCGCCCGAGGGGCTTTTTGAGTGGTTCCACCGAGTGTGGCCGAGGGCCAAGAGTGATGGTGATGTGCTGATTGATATTAGCGCTTGGGCTGAACGAGCCCCTCCGGAGTCTGTACACACCCCCAGTGAGCGCACTGAGTGTGAGTGACGAGTGATTGGGAGGCATGAGTGACTGTGAGGTGCTGAGGGATTGTGAGGCATGCCCGAGGGGCTGATTATGAAACATGTTTTTGCCCGAGGGGCTACTATGATTTTACTGAATTCATTTGCATACCAAATCCTTTGTTTTAAAGTTGTTAAAAATGTGCATTCTATAAAGGACTTTTTATGAAGTTGATTTTTAAGACATGATAATTTCGTATATCTATGTTATACTATTGGAACGCAAGACTGTGTATATTGTGACTTGATGACATTGATTTTTATGTGTTTCCTTTCTACTTAGATTTGATTTATTTTCATTACTACTGAGTTGGCGTACTCACATTACTCCCTGCACCTCTGTGTGCAGATTCAGGAGCAGATATCGAGCATTAGACTTTATTTCGTAGCGGAGCCGGATCATGGGATATAGAGGTAGTTGTTCAGCGTTTGCAGCATCTCTGTTTTCCCTTCCTGTTGTATTTAGCTTTGATTCGGAGATTTTGTATTATAATAGTTTATTTTGGCTTATTTCACTAGATGCTCATGACATGTTGGCTCCGGGTTTTGGGGATGGCAGTACTGTATAAAATTGGCCTATTATATTAAGTAATTTTTTGTATATTTTTATGAAATTCTTGAAACATAAATGGAATTTTCAAAAGAAATTGCGAACATGCGGTAGTCGGCTAGCCTAGTTCCACGATAGGCGCCATCACGGCCGGTTAGGATTTGGGGTCGTGACAAGAAAATTTATTGTTTTTGCTGTTACTGATGCCCAGGGAATTTGTGCTTCGCGATCGCATAGCTACATCTGCGATCGCGTAGTGTAAAACATCTAGGGCCCTTTTTTTGTTCTACGCGAACGCATGGCCATGCACCAAACGCGAAGGCCGCTTGGGCCTGACCTTATGCGAACGCGAACGCATAGGGTAACGGATCTGGGGAGCGGGGGGAGTGCATTTGTTATATGCGAACGCGAACTTAGGTCCGCGAATGCGATGGTCCAATTCCTAAACCTACGCGAACGCGGGCAGGCTCACTCGATTGCGTAGAAGGCCTGCCCAGCTATATAAATTAGCTTTTAAAAATCGGACAAAACCTAGTTTTCACATATTTTTCGAACTACCAAGCCCTAAGGATGATTTTCTTCACCAAAGTTCATCCTCAAAGTGTAGGTAATCAATTCTAAACTCTACTCTTTCAATTACCCAATATTTTTGATCACTTTTAAATCAAAAATCAAGAATTTTCATGGTAAAAATTGAGGGTTTGGGTAGAACTACGATTTTTTGTAAAAATGGGATTTTAAACTTGAATTGAGGTTGGATTTAGAAACTAGTTGAATATTTGGTCTCAGGGGTGAATGGGTAAACAAAATTTGGTCCGAACCCCGAGTTTGGACAAAGATTTGACTTATGAGGAAGAGTCGGTAGCCATTTTAGACCGGTAGGTTCGTTAGTTGAGGTCTAAGAGTTATCCTTCAGTTCGAGTGCAGTGGAAAGGTCAGCACGTTGAGGCAACTACTTGGGAGTCCGAGTCGGACATGCAAAGTAAATATCCACAGTTGTTTGCCAATTCAGGTAATCTTCTATGTCCGTTCGAGGACGAACGTTTGTTTTAGAGGTGGAGATTGTGATGACCATATGGGTCATTTTTATGAATTAAGACTCTGTTCTAGGCTTATTAGCCATAAAAGATCTAATTTTAATTACCTCGATTTGCATGCACAGTTCGGGCTTGAAACTGAAAAGCTTTTATGTGAAAATATGATAAATACTAATTTTTAGAATTTGAAGATTGGTTTTAGTTGACGTGAGTCAACCTTTTGAGTAAATGAACCCGGATCTATGTTCCGATGATGCCAGGAGGTGCGCAGTAAAATATGGGACTTGAGAGTATGCCCGGAATTGAATTCTGAGGTCCCAAGCCTTAGAAATCAATTTTTGAAAGAAATTGTTTGCTAAATTATTAATGAAATAAAGAAAAGAATTAACATTTGAAACCATTGGTATCGGGCCCGTATTTGGTTCCGGAACCCGGTACAAATTTGTTATAGTATTCGAACGCTATCTGTGAAATAAGGTGAGAAACGAAGTTTATTCGACGTGATCGGACGCTCGGTTGAGAAATAGTGAACTTTAAGTGTTCTTGAGAAAAATGATGAATTTTGAGGTTTAATTCATAGTTTTACATGTTATTTTCAAGATTTGATCGCACGAGAAAGTCCATATGATGTTTTTATACTTGCGTGCATGTTTGGTTTAGAGCCCCGAGGGCTCCGGTGAGTTTTGATAGGCCACGGGGTGTTTTACACTTAGAAAATTTGTTGTTTTTGCTGTTACTGGTGCCCAGGGAATTAGTGCTTCACGATCGCATAGCTACATCCGCGAACACGACCATGGCGCATGCGAGCGCATAGGGTAATGAACCTTGGGGAAGGGGGGGGAGTGCATTTGTTCTATGCGAACGTGATGGTCCAATTCCTAAAGCTACGCGAACGCGGGCAGGCTCACGCAATCGCGTAGAAGGCCTGCCCAGCTATATAAATTAGCTTTTAAAAATCGGGCAGAACCTATTTTTCACATATTTTTCTAACTACCAAGCCCTAAGGAAGATTTTCTTCACCAAAGTTCATCCCCAAAGTGTAGTTAATCAATTCTAAACTCTACTCTTTCAATTATCCAATGTTTTTCATCACTTTTAAATCAAACATCAAGAATTTTCATGTTAAAAATTGAGGGTTTGGGTAGAACTAGGAAATTTTGTAAAAATGGGATTTTGACCTCGAATTGAGGTCAGATTTCGAAACTAATTGCATATTCAGGCTCGGGGTGAATGGGTAAACGGAATTTGGTCTGAACCCCGAGTTTGGACCAAGCGGGCCTGAAGTCGGGTTTTAACTTTTTTTGAGAAAACATAGGAAAACCTTAATTTTTCAGTAAATTTTGTTCCTTTAGCATTAATTAATGATATTAAACTAATTATGATTAGGTTCGAGTGTGTTGGAGGTGAATTTGAAAGAAAAAGTGATAATTGAGCAGTGAGTAGTCTGCGGAATTGAGGTAAGTGTTGTGTCTAATCTTAGCTTAAGGGAATATGTATTGTATGACTACTTTTTACCTGTTTGTTTGTTAAATCTACTGTATATGTGAGGTGACAAGTACCTATACCTTGTGGTCAGGTAATACCATGCGAGTAAATGTTATTTCTTGTTATTCTGGTTGTCTTAAAGCCCATCATCTGTGATTATTGTTGTTAGTGAAATGTTGAGAACATTGAGTTGAGATTGAAATGATAAATGATGATAGTAACCTTGATGAAATATTGATTTCTTGTGAAATTCCTTTGAGAACATTGGGTTGAGATTGAAATATTTAATGGTGATAGAAATTATGATGAAATACTGTTTCTCGTGAAATCCCCTTTTATGTTGTTGATGATTTGAGGAGGTTGTGAGGAAGAGTGTAAATCACGAAGGGTGATTCCGTGCATGACTTAATTATATTGTGAGGAAGAGTGAAAAGCACGAAGGGTGATGTCGTGCATGATTTATTTATAAGGTGAGAAAGAGAGTAAAGCACGAAGGGTGATGTCGTGCAATTCTTAATTATAATCTAGTGAGGATGAGAGTAAAAGCACGAAGGGTGATGCCGTGAAAGTTTACTTTCTATCTTTGATTGCTAAAATTATTGTTGATCACTATCTGTGTTTGCCTTATTGTTTTCCTCATTCCTTATGTTGAAAATTTCCTATCGCATGCTCTCTTCCCAATAATTACTGTTTACATTCTTTAATTGCTATTATTTCCTGTTAGCATGATTCGATGTCCAGGTTTGATGTGGTGTCTTGTCCTAGCCTCGTCACTAATTCGCCGAGTTTAGGCTCGACACTTACTTATTACATAGGGTCAGTTGTACTGATACTACACTCTGCACTCTTTTGTGCAGATCCAGGTACTGACCAGCGTTAGAGATTTTAGTAGCGGACACTCATCATTCGGAGACACAAGGTATATCTGTCAGCGTTCACAGATTCCTGGAGTCTTCTCTTAGTTTGTAGAGACTGTTTTATTTTACTCAAAATAGATATATTATTTCTTTCAGCCCATTAATTGTAGCATTCTTAGAAGTTCGTGAATTGTGACACCAGACCCTGGGGTAGTCTTAGAGTTATATATATTTAGTTCATGGCTCGATTTATTTATTTGTTTATCATTTTATTTTTGGAATGTTATTCACCGTAAATCATTAGATTTAATCTACTCTAAAATTGTTTTATTGTGTTTAAATAAGTAACCAAAGGAAAAATAGTTAATCGAATTCTAACATTGGCTTGCCTAGCAAGTGTGGTGTTAGGCGCCATCACGATCCCTAAGGTTGGGAATTTGGCCCGTGGCAAGTTGGTATCAAAGCACTAGGTTGCATAGGTCTCACAATTCACGAAAAGCTTAATAGAGTCTGAAGGATCGATATGGAGACGTCTGTACTTATCTCTTAGAGGCTATCGAGTTAGGAAACAACTCCATTTTTTTTATTTCTACTCTATCGTGCGATTCTTGGTATCTCAAATATTGATTGAACTCTTCTACTCTCTCGCAGATGGCGAGAAAACATGCTTCCTCTTCCGCTGACCAACACTCCGGTCCTCTAGCAACAACAGCTCCTACTAGGGGTAGAGGCAGAGGCCGCGCCAAGGGCCGAAGCAGGGGCAGGACTCAGCCCATTTCTCAGACAACAACCCTAACTGTGGAACCCCAGATTGAGATTAATGAGGGGGTTCCAACTCATAACGTTCTAGCGGCGCCAGCTCAGGTCCCAGAGGATGCTTTGGTCCGTTTAGTGGGCATTATGGAGAGTGTAGCCCAGACTGGCACATTCCCCATTGCAGCAGCCGCATCTCAGGCTGGAGGAGGGGTCCACACTCCTGTTCAGACTACTCCTCAGATTCAGACCCCAGCAGCAAATCGAGTTGGGGTAATTCAGCCAGTTGCTCCAGCGCCGCCCGTTGATGGGACAGCTATGTCCACCGATGCTTTATGGAGATTGGATATGTTCATTAAGTTATTCCCTGTTCATTTCAGTAGTGAGACTTTAGAGGATCCTCAGGAATATCTGGATAGTTGTCATGAGGTATTGCGTAATATGGGTATTTTGGAGACCAATGGGGTCGATTTTGCTGCTTTTCAGATGACTAGTTCAGCCAAGAAATGGTGGAGGAATTATTTGTTGACTCGACCAGTTGGGTCGCCTGCCTTGACTTGGGATAAATATTCTCATCTCTTTATGGAGAAGTTTTTCCCTGCTACTACTTGAGAGGAGAAGCGCCGTCAGTTTGAGCGACTTCAGCAGGGAAGCATGACCGTGACCCAGTATGAGACTCGTTTCGTGGATTTGGCTAGACATGCTATTCTCTTGTTTCCCACAAAGAGAGAGGGTCAGACGATTTATTGAAGGCCTTGCTTAGCCCATTAGGTTACAAATGGACAAAGAGAGAGGGACTGAGATTTCTTTTCAGGATGCGGCTGATGTGGCTAGGAGGGTTGAGTCGGTTCTTAGGATGGGAGGTCAGGGATCAGACAAGAGGCCTCGCCATTCCGGTGGTTTCAGTGGTGCCTCATCTGGAGGCGGGGTTAGTTTCAGCATAGGCCGTTCTTCCAGGCCATTCCATTCAGCACTTCAGGCTTTACATGTTACCTCAGGTAGTCGCGGTTCTTATATGCCTCCTTTTACTTAGCCAGTCTACAGTGCATAATCAGCTCCTATCAGTGCACCTCCTCTCCAGAGTGTTCAGGGTGGTTATATTGGTCGACAGGGTCAGTTTGCCGGTCAGCAGTCTCAGTATTGTCCGCGCGTCGGATAATTCTCAGTATCAGAATTCCCGTGCTATAGTTCCAGCACCGTCTGCCCAGCCAGCCAGGGGTAGGGGTTAGGTAGCCAGAGGTAGAGGGTAGATTGTTAGAGGTAGAGGTCAGGCCTCTAGGGGTAGAGGTCAGTCCGCTAGAGGTGGAGGTCTGCCCATCATATGTAATCCCAGATACGTGGTTCAAGGTGGTGGAGCCCAACCCCGATTATATGCATTTCCAGCTAGACCCGAGGCGGAGTCCTCCGATGCTGTCATTACAGGTATCATTTCAGTTTGCAATAGAAATGCCTCAATTTGCAATAGAAATGCCTTAGTTTTGTTTGATCCGGGGTCTACTTATTCTTATGTGTTGTCCTATTTTGCCTCGTATTTGGTTGTTCCCCGTGATTCTTTGAGTGTCCCTGTTTATGTGTCTACGCCGGTGGGGGAGGCTATTGTTGTAAATTGTGTATATCATTCGTGCGTAGTCATTATTGAGGGTCTTGAAACTAGTGTAGACCTGTTACTTCTTGACATGGTCGATTTTGATGTCATATTGGGCATGGATTGGTTGTCACCTTATTATGCCATCTTGGACTGTCATGCCAAGATAATTACTTTAGCCTTGCCGAGGTTGCCCCAATTAGAATGGAAAGGGACTCCTGGTCATTCTCCCAGCAGAGTGATTTCTTATGCCAAGGCTCGTCGCATGGTTGAGAAGGGATGTTTGGCTTATTTGTCTCATATTCGTGATTCTGATGCTAAGATTTCTTCAATAGAGTCAGTGCCCATTGTTCGAGAATTTCCCAAAGTGTTTCCTGCAGACCTGCCTGGAATGCCACCCGACAGGGATATCGATTTCTGTATTGATGTTGCTCCGGGCACTCAGCCCATTTCTCTTCCTCCATACCAGATGGCCCCACCAGAATTGAAATAATTGAAAGAATAGTTGCAAGATCTTCTTGATAAAGGTTTCGTCAGGCTTAGTGTCTCGCCCTAGGGTGCACCGATTTTGTTTGTAAAGAAGAAGTATGGATCAATGAGAATGTGTATAGATTACCAGCAATTGAATAAAGTTACTATCAAAAATAAGTATCCATTACCGAGAATTGATGATTTATTTGATCAGCTTCAGGGTGCCAGTGTGTTTTCAAAAATTAATCTGAGATCGGGCTACCATCAGTTGAAGATTAGGGCGTCCGATGATCCTAAAACAGCCTTTCGGACAAGGTATAGGCACTATGAATTTTTGGTGATGTCTTTTGGATTGACTAATGCCCCAACACCCTTCATGGATTTAATGAATAGAGTTTTCAATCCTTATCTGGATTCCTTCATAATTGTGTTAATTGATGATATTCTTATATACTCCCGCATTTGGGAGGAGCTTGAACAACACCTCGTATAGCACTCCAGACTTTGAGGGATAATCAGTTGTATGCAAAATTTTCAAAGTGTGAGTTCTGGTTAGATTCAGTAGCTTTCTTGGGTCACGGCGTATCAACAGAGGGTATTCAGGTAGATTCTAAAAAGATAGAGGCAACCAAGAACTGTCCTAGACACACTTCAGCCACGGAAATCAGGAGCTTCTTAGGTTTGACGGGATACTACCATCGTTTTGTGGAGGGTTCTCGTCCATAGCAACCCCAATAACGAGATTGAATCAGAAGGGTTCCCCATTTAAACAGTCAGATGAGAGTGAGGTGAGCTTCCAGAAGCTCAAGACAGCCTTGACTTCAGCACCGGTATTGGTGTTACTATCAGGTTCAGGATCCTTCACGGTATATTGTGATGCTTCCCTTGTTGGGTTGGGAGTAGTATTGATTCAAGAGGGCAGGGTGATAGCATATGCCTCTCGGCATTTAAAGATTCATGAGAAGAATTATCCTGTCCATGACTTAGAGTTGGCAGTCGTTGTTCATGCATTGAAAATATGGAGGCACTATTTTTATGGCGTGCCATGTGAGGTTTACACGGATCATCGTAGCCTCCAGTACTTGTTCAAGAAAAAGGATCTTAATTTGAGACAGAGAAGATGGCTAGAGTTATTGAAAGACTATAACGTCACTATTTTGTATCATCCAGGAAAGGCCAATGTGGTGACCGATGCATTGAGTAGGAAAGCAGTAAGTATGGGCAGCCTTGCATGTATCCAGTTGGTGAGAGACTGTTAGCTTTAGATATTCAGACGTTGGCTAATCAGTTCGTGAGGTTGGATATTTCGCCCATCCATGTTCTAGCTTGTACAGTTGCTCGGTCTTCATTATTCGAGCGTATCAAAGATGGGCAGGATGATGACCCACACTTGATGGTCCTTAGGGACACAGTTCGGCATGGTGGTGCCAAGAAGGTTACAGTTGGAGATGATGGTGTTTTGAGGATGCAGAGTCGTATATGTGTGCCTAATGTTGATGGCCTTCGTGAGTTGATTCTTGAAGAAGCTCACAGTTCTAAGTATTCTATTCACCCTGGCGCTGCCAAGATGTACCAGGACCTGCGACAACACTACTGGTGACGAAGGATGAAGAAGGATATTGTTGCTTATGTAGATCGTTGTTTGAATTGCCAACAGCTGAAATATGAGCATTAGAGACCCGATGGTTTACTTTAGTAGATAGAGATCCCTTAGTGGAAGTGGGAGAGTATCACTATGGACTTCGTTGTTANTGTGTGCCTAATGTTGATGGCCTTTGTGAGTTGATTCTTGAAGAAGCTCACAGTTCTAAGTATTATATTCACCCTGGTGCTGCCAAGATGTACCAGGACCTGCGACAGCACTACTGGTGGTGAAGGATGAAGAAGGATATTGTTGCTTATGTAGCTCGTTGTTTGAATTGCCAACAGGTGAAATATGAGTATTAGAGACCGGGTGGTTTACTTCAGTAGATAGAGATCCCTGAGTGGAAGTGGGAGCGTATCACTATGGACTTCGTTGTTGGACTCCCATGGACTCAGAGGAAGTTCGACGCCGTTTGGGTTATTGTGGATAGGTTGACTAAATCAGGACATTTCATTCCAGTGGCAAGTACTACACTTTGGAGCGGTTGGCAGAGATATATGTTCAAGAGATTGTTCGCCTTCACGGTGTGCCCGTGTTTATCATTTCTGATCGAGGTATTCCCTCAAACTTTTGGAGGGTAGCTCAGCGAGAGTTGGGTACCCGAGTAGAGCTGAGCACAACATTTCATCCTCAGATGGACGGTCAGTCCGAGCGTACTATTTAGATTCTAGAGGATATGCTCCGCGCTTATGTTATCGACTTTGGAGGTTTTTGGGGG